>PVJI01030384.1:0-14278 GCA_004026765.1 Micronycteris hirsuta | reverse complement strand
GCTCCCCAGTTGTTCCTTCTGGTTTATCTGTGCACAAATGTGGGACCACCTGCTCTACCAGCCGCCGCCTTGCCTACCCTGGTCCTCTAGCCACCACCTTCCACCAGTCCTCTCCACCCTGGATGCCCATCTCCTCCCTGTCTACTGATCTGGATGAATGTTTCTTCTTTAACTCCTTGGTTGTCAGACTTCCAAACAGTTCGATTTTCTGGCAGTTCTGGTTTTTGGGGTTTTTTTTGTTTTTAAATTTGTTGTTGTCATTCTTTTGTTTGTTCAAGGAGGCAACGTATATCTAACTATGCCTCCAACACGGCCAGAAGTCCAAATCTGTATGGTGGTGTTATAACCACATACTTTTGTCAAAATTATCCTCTTGAGTCGTGACCAATGTTGTCAGTATCTTTCATAAAATTTATTGGCCAGAATTATGTATAGTACTCAAAATATGGTCAGACCAGCAGAACCCAAAGTGGGATCTTGTCCTTCCTATATTACACACCATACTTTTGTTAGAAAGTGACATTAGCTTTTTTAAAGCAAGTGACATTATTGATTCATATATTGTTTGTAGGCAATTAAAATCTAGGCTAATTCTCAAGCTAAGTTCAAGCTTTAAATATATCCCTATTAAATTTAATCTTTTAATTTGTTCTCAGATCTAGATTGCTCAAGATTTTGATTTTTTGTACATTGGCCTTTCCTCTCAGCTTTGTGGCATCTGTAATTTAGTGGACACATTTTTTATTTTCTTCACCATATATTGTTGGGTATAAAGAATAGGTTACAAACATTTTACAGCCTAACATTGTTTTTATTTAAAATACCTACAATCACCCTGACCAGTGTGGCTGTTTATTAGGTGTCATCCCATAAGGCAAAAGGTCACTTGTTTGATTCCCAGTCCAGGTACATGCCTGGGTTTTGGTGTGGGTCCCAGATTGGGGGGCCTACGAGAGGCAACCAATTGATGTTCCTCTCTGATGTCAATGTTTCTCTCCCTCTCTTTTTCCCTCCCTTCCCTTCTCTTAAAAATAAATAAAATCTTTAAAAACTAATAGAATACCTACAATTTACATTTAAATGATTATAGAAAGGTATACACCAAAATGTTAAAAATCCTTACCTCTGAGAGATCAAATGATTTCTAAGGGTTTTTGTTATATGCTTTTTCTGAATTTTTAAATGAATGTACACTTGCACAACAGAATACCAATTTACACAAAATTTTTTTATGAGTTTGGCTTTTATTTAGATTCCACATATAAGTCATACCATGCAGCATTTATCTTTCTGTCTTATTTCACTTAGTATAATGTCTTCAAGGTCCATCCATGTTTTCGCAAACATCAGGATATCTTCCTTTCCCATAGCTGAATAATATTCCATTGTATATACATATTTTATAGTAAATTTTGTATTTATCCATTCATCCACCGGTGAACATAGGTTGTTTCCATAGTGTGACTATTGTAAGTAATGCTTCAATAAACATGAGCATGCAGGTTATCTATTCAATATCCTGTTTTCATTTTCTTTTTGATATATACCTAGAAAGGTAAATCTTGGATTATACCGTAGTCCTATTATTAATTTTTTGAGGAATCTCCATGCTGTTTTCCATAGTGGCTACACCAATTTACATTTCTACCAACAATGCACAAGGGTTTCCTTTTCTCCACATCCTTGCCAACACTTGTTTCTGCTTGTCTTTTTTATGACAGCCATTCTAAAATGTGTGAGGTGATAGCTCATTGTGGTTTTGATTTGCATTTTTCTGATGATTAGTAATGTCGAGCATCTTTTTATGTATCAGTTGGCCATATGTATGGTCTTTTTTTTTAAAGTTTCTCGGCCCTATTTTTAATTGAGCTATTTGGATTTTCACTACGGAGATGTGTGAGTTCTCTACATATTTTGGATATCAACTCTTTATCAGAGAGATGGTTTGAAAAGATTTTCTCCCATTCCATTTGTTGCCTTTTCATTTCATTAATGGTTTCTTTAGCTGTAAGAAAACTTTTTTAATTTGATGTGGTCTCACTTGTTTATTTTTGCTTGTTACCTCTCCCTTAGTGTCAAATAAAAAATAATAATAATAATTGCCAAGACTAATGTGAAGGAGTTACCCCCTGATTTCTTCTAGGGGGTTTATAGCTTTGGCTCTTAAATTTAAATCTTTAATCCATTTGAATTGATTTTTGTGTATGGTATAAGATAGGGGTACAGTTTCATTCTTTTGAGTGTGGCTGTTTAGTATTCCCAGCATCATTGATTGAAGAGATTATCCTTTCTACAATGTGTATTCTTGACTCCTGCATCAAAAATTAACTGACCTTGCCCTGGCTGGTGTAGCTCAGTGGATTGAGCACGGGCTGGGAACCAGACGATCCCGGTTCAATTCCCAGTGAGGGCATATGCCTGGGTTGCGGGCCAGGTCACCTATGAGGGCCATGTGAGAGGCAACCATACATTGCTGTTTCTCTGTCTCCCTCCCTTCTCCTCTCTCTAAAAATAAATAAATAAAATCTTTAAAAAAAAATTAACTGACCTTATATACATGGATGTATTTTCTATCCTGTTGCATTGATTTATGTCTTTTGTGCCAATACCATAGAGTTCTGAGTACTAAAGTTTTGTAATATAGTCTGAAATCAGGAAGTGTGGTGACTCCAGCTTTGTTCTTCTGTCTCAAGAGTTCTTTGGCTATTTGGAGTCTTTTGTGATTGCATACAAATTTCAAGATTATTTGTTCTATTTCTGTGAAAAATGCCATTAAAATTTTGATAGGGGTTGCACTGAATCTGTCAATCACTTAGGGTAGTATAGATACACATTTTAACAATATTAATTCTTCCAACCGATGAGCACTGATTATTTTTCCATTTACTTATAGGTTTCATTGTACAGATCTTTCACTTCCTTAATTAAATTCATTCATAAGTATTTCATCCTTTTTTGATACAATTGTAAATGGAATTGTTCTCTTAATTTCTCTTTCTGATAGTTTGTTATTAGTGTATAGAAGCGAAACTGATTTTTCATGTATTCATTTTCTATCCTGCCAATTCACTGAAACTAATAGGTGTTTTATTTATTTATTTATTTATTTATTTATTTATTTATTGGTGGAGTCTTTAGAGTTTTCTATATATAATATCATGTCATCTGCAAATAGCAACCATTTTTCTTTTCCCTTTATTATTTAGTTGCCTTTTACTTATGCCTAATTGCTCTGGCTAGGACTTGCAGTACTATGTTAAATAAAAATGATGAGGGAGGACATTCTTGTCTTGTTTCTGATCTTAGGGGCAAAGCTTTTGAGTAGATGTTAGCGGATGGCTTGTCATTTATGGCCTTTATTATGTTGAGGGACATTCCTTTTATACCCAGTTTGTTGGAAGTTTTAATCAGGAATACATACTGAATTTTTTCAAATGCCTTTCTGCTTCTATTTTGGGTTTATCCTATTTGGGAGTAGGTTACAGGAGAGAGGTTACACAGCGTTGCCGTTGCCGGAAGCTCTAGCATCACCACGTCTAGAGCAGAGCCAACCGCAAAGCTAATACTTTTCTCCTGTCCCGCCCTTCCCTGCTTCCTATTGGCGGTTTCAAACCCTTGGCAGCCAATGCGAGCGGACGCAGGTGACAAGTGCGTCTGTAACTCCGGGCGCGGCCTTTGAAGATCAACTGTCTCGGCGGAGCTAGTATGGCACGGTCTACGCTGACTGCCGCTGCGGGTGAGTGCTCCAGGACAGCGGGGCGCAGCGGGCCGCAGCGGGCTGTCTCTGCGGAGGCTACCGGCTGCCTCGCCTGTCTCGGAGTCCCTATCGGGCGTTTGAGGCCCAAAGGAGACATCCGTGCTCGGGGAGTCCCAGGATCCCGCTGGCACTTTCCCAGTAGGTTCCGCCGCAGCTCTGCAGGGGCGTCACGGTCCCCTCCTTGGTTGACCCACGTTGTGCGTCCAGGTGGAGCCAGGCGCCCCCAGGTGGAGCCAGGCGCCCCCAACCACCCCCGGCCCAGAGTGTCCCCTGCTGCCCGAGCCTGCCCAGCGGCCGGGGCGGATCCAGCCTCCGCTTCCAGGGCGTGGGTCCCGGAAGCCCACCTCCCTGGTGCTCCGGCTTTTGGATGGTGTAGGTGACATCTGTTTACCTGACACGGCCTGGGCGCTTCACTTAAAGACCCGACCCGTAAAGTTGGGCACTTCTGTCCCCATGTTATGGCTCAGCAACGCTTTGTTAATGTGCCAGACATCCCCGAACTGGCGTCTTAGCCGGCCTGTCAGACCCCACGGCCCCTGCTCTCCGCTGCCTGGCGCGGCCTGGCTCCCTTGAGCATTGATAAATTCTCTCTTCTGAGCACTGATAAATTTTCTGCCCACCTGGGTTGCTAAACTTTTTTTTTTTTACACAAAAAGAGTTTTTACAAAATTAGCTTTCATCCTTTATTTTAGTTTCTTTTTACTGTAGGTTTTTATTCAGCTCTGTTTCCTTGATTAAATAAATCTAGTGCATTTATTCAACAGATTTATTATTTAATACCCGTGTGCATCAGAGCCAGATTGGGACGCAGAGCCCCTCTGGTTAGGTGAGGTGGAGAGCAGATTTATACCGTGTAGTCTTTTTTTTTTTTTTTTTTAGCTATTAAATGTTAGCCTTTTCCAGCCACCTCCTCCCCCCCTCAGCTGCTGCTTATGAAGTCCCACAATTCTTTCTTTAACCCTCTCTTATGGCACCTAGGTTTTGCCTTATATTGTAAATATTGCGGTGTTTATCTCCACTACTACACTGAAACTTGAAAACAGAAATACTGACTTTCATCCTCTCACAGATGCCTTGCTTAGAAAATTACCATATAGATGTTTACCATGAACTGCCTAACCTGGCCTATTTTGTTCTTAGTCCCAAAGGTAACCAACTAAGGGTTTGTAGGCAATAATCTCATCCCTGTTGGAAAAAATATAATCAAACCAGACCTGGCTCACCAGTTCAGGTGGACCAGTGACAGAACTGATTCATGCAAGCATTTGTTGTGGCTGCGAACAGTGCCTGTGAGCAAGGGCTCTGGGGGTGAGCAAACACGGCTTCAGATCCTGGCTTGGCCACAACTTAGCTGGGTAACTTTGGGCACATCATTTACCCTCTTTCCGTTTCAGACAGTAAAATGCCTCGCAGGATTGGTGTGCAGATTAGAGTAAATGATGTAAGTGTGAAGAGCTTAATATGGGACCTGGCATATAAATGATATGGTTAATGTTGATATTAACTTGGAGGCACGGTCCAAAGCCGAAATTGTTATTGAAAGTGGCATCCTTTAAAATATAAACGAACTGGTTAAAATCCCAAGCTGAAGTTCTGTTGTTTGCTTGCCTGTTTTTCAGAAGAGCGGCAGAGAAAGCTCCAGGAGTATCTAGCAGCCAAGGGAAAACTGAAGTGCCAGAACAGCAAGTGAGTTTGCCTCCCACAGTTACACGATTCTTGTTGCCCTGGTTGCTCATAGCAATTGAAAGCCCTGTCAGGAGGCATTTCAGTTCAAGCATGACCAAAACCTCTGGGCAGTGGCTAGTACATTGGCAAAGATTTAAGCATTATTATTGTGACAGTCTCCAAAGGAAGGGGGGAAGGATCTACAGTATTTCCTCCCATGCTGGAAGTTTTTCCTGTCCCTGCTTTTTTTCCTGGGAAAGTAATTCTTGTGAAGGCAATGTTCAGTCCGCCATAGCTGCACGTGAACATCCTTCCACCGATGGTGTTCTTTGGTCGTTCTCATGGAACAGCAATTTTCAACCTTTTGCCTCTCGTGGCACACATACACTAATTACTAAAACTCCACAGCACACCAAAAAGTTTATTTTTTGTCAATCTAACAAAAAAAAAATAGGCATAATTTTGATTCATTCATTCACACCAAACAGCTATTGTTGTGTTGGCTGATGTCATTTTTTAATTTGACAATCTAAGGTAAGAGACGTTAGTGCTCCTGACTAAATAGTCAGGTACTGCATGTTTTAGAAATTCTTGCAGCACACGGGTTGAAAATCACCGTCTTAGCACTTAGTCTTGAGGTGGACATGATACAATGGATTCACTTTTATCTTTTGTCAACATCTTGCCATCTTACTGCTGTTGTTTATCCCTCTTCTGAGCATTAATAAATTTTCTGCCTACCTGGGCTGCTAAACTTTTTTTTACAAAATGAATTTTTACAAAGCTAGCTTTCATCCTTTACTTTGGTTTCTTTTTAATTTGGGTTTTTATTCAACTCTATTTCCTTGATTAAATAAACTTAGTGAATTTATTCAACAGATTTATTATTTAATACCTGTGTAATATATCACTCTTAGTTCTGAAGACATGGTGCTTAACAAGACAGAGCAGCCCTGCTCTGGCTGGTGTGGCTCAGTTGGTTGGAGCACTGACCAGTAAACCGAAAAGGTCACGGGTTCAATTCCCAGTCAGGGTACATGCCTAGGTTGTGGGTTCGTCACCAATCAGAGTGCATATGAGAAGGCAACCAATCAGTGTTTCCCTTTCACATGGATGTTTCTTTCCCTCTCATCCCCTCTATTTAAAATCAATAAGCATGTCCTCAGGTGAGGATGAAAAAAAAAAAAAAGACAAAGCAGTCTAGCCCTCCCAGGGCTTACATTCAAGACAGGAGAAACAAACGTCAAAGTGCCTATTAGCCTGGCAACTGCTTTTGATCCATGGAGGTTAAATCCTTCCAAATTCTCCTCTACTTTCCTATCCTGTTTTGCATTTTCTGTCTCACTAGCTAGATTTTACATATGCCTGGGTGTTTTTTTTTAATTATATCACTTTTTCCCTTGAGAATTCACTATTTGAACATACTTAAAACAAGTTTTTTAGACTTGTTTGGCATTGTATCTTCAGTGTCTCGCACATTGCTCCAGGAATGATGTTGCAATGAATAAGACTGCAAATATAAAGAAAAGACATACTGTTAGAACGCTGTGTCTGTGTAGGACGTCTCTGAAGGGATCACAGGTAAGTGGGTAAGAGCGGTGATGGTCTCTGAGAAGAAGAATAATGGGACTAAGGAAGGGAGAACAAGGAGATTTCATCGAAAATCATTTTGAATTATTTTACCATGTACAGAAATTTTAATGATTTAAATTTCATTTTTAATCACTGTATTTCCCAGGTTTTGGTGATCCTTCTATACTAAGAATTAATCATATTTTGTCTTTTATAGGCCTTATCTAAAAGCCAAGAATAATTGCCCTAATCCTCTGCCTTCCAAATCTGTAAGTAGAAATTAGACTTTTAAAAAATATCTATTTTGTATGATTAGTAAAAAATATAATAAAGATGTTAGCAACCTAAAGAAAGTGTTTTGCACAAATATTTTTTATAAATATAAGAACAGTTCATAGGGACAGAATATTTTTTTTGAAAAGTACAACATATTATAGTTCAATTTTGATAACTCAAAAAAAAATCCATAAGTCGGTAGAAAATGCAGACAGCTGTAATTGAACAACAATAAAGTAATTTAAAAAAAATCCACAAGTGCACTTTGGGCTCTTCATAGCTAACATTTATTGGGCACCCACTATGTGTCTGTACTTTTCTCATTTGTATTAACTCACTGAGTCCTTACAGCCTTATGAGGTAGGTACTGTTAGTAACCCCATTTTACAGATGGAGGAACCGAGTCACAGGATAGCAATTAAATGACAGAGCTGAGAGCCTGTAGTCTCAATCACTTTGGAATGCTGCTTAACAAGAACGTAGTTCCTCATCAGTTCCATTCAGCTAGATTGTGGATAGAATGGAAAAGGATCCCAACATATTTAAGGTCTAGTGGAATATTTACTCAGCTATAAAAAGTAATGAAGTGCATGTGTGGGCATGAGTTTATGGGGACTCTGTATTTTTTCACTCAATTTGGATGTAGACCTAAAACTGCTCTAAACATTACAATTTATTAAATAAAAAATAAAGTAACAAAGTACTGATACATGTTATAACATGGGTGAATCTTGAAAATGTAATGCTAAGTGAAAGAAGCCAGACAGAAAAGCCGTTATACTGTATGATTCCATTCATATGAAGTGTAAAGAATAGCCAGCTCTATGGAAACAGTAGATAAGTGTTGTCAGGGTCTGTGGAGAGAGGAAATAGGGAGTGGCTTATAACAAGTATGGGATTTCCTTCTGGGGTGATGAAAATGTTCTGGAATTAGTGGCAATGATTGTACAACCTTGTAAATACACTAAAACCCACTGAATTATATGCTTTAAATTTAAAGCATTAGGTTGCTTCCAGCACTTGGCTATTGTAAATTGTGCTGCTATGAACATTGGGGTGCATAGGATCTTTTGAATTGGAATTTCAGGGTTCTTAGGGTATAATCCTAATAGTGGAATTGCTGGGTCAAAAGGCAGTTCCATTTTTAGTTTTCTGAGGAAATTCCATACTGTTTTCCATAGTAGCTTCACCAGTCTTAATTCCCACCAACAGTGAACAGGGCACTAAGTTTCCCTTTTCTCCACATTCTCTCCAACACTTGTTCGTTGATTTGTTGATGATGGCCATTGTGACCGGTGTGATGTGGTATCTCACTGTGGTTTTAATTTACATCTCTGATGGCTAGTGATGCTGAGCATCTTTTCATATGTCTTGGACCCTTTGTATGTCCTCCTTAGGGAAGTGTCTGTTCAAGTCCTTTGCCCATTTTTTAATTAGTTTTTCTGTTTTCCTAGAGTGGAGTAGTGTGAGTTCTTTATATATTTTGGAGATAACACCCTTGTCTGAGTTATCATTGGCAAATATGTTTTCCCATATGGTTGCTTCTCTTTTCATTTTAATGCTGTTTTCTTTAGCTGTGCAGAAGCTTTTTATTTTTATGAGATCACATTTATTTATTCTTTCCTTTATGTCTATTGCTCTAGGGGACATATCAGTGAAAATATTGCTGTGCGGAATATCTGAGATTTTCCTGCCTGTGTTCTCCTGTAGGACTTTTATGGTGTCACGACTTATTTTAAGTTTTTTATCCACCTTGAATTTATTTTTGTGCGTGGTATAAGTTGGTGATCAACTTTCATTTTTTTTGGATATAGCTGTCCAGATCTCCCACCACCATTTGTTGAAGAGGTTATTTTTACTCCATTTTATGCTTCTTCCCCCTTTGTTGAATATTAATTGACCATAGAGACTTGGGCTTATTTCTGGGCTCTCTATTCTGTTCCATTGTTCTATGTGTCTGTTCTTATGCCAGTACTAGACTTACCAGGCTGTTTTGATTTACAGTGGCCTTGTAATACAGTTCAATATCAGGTATTGTGATCCCTCTTTGTTCTTCTTTCTCAAAGTTGCGGCAGCTATTTGGGGTCATTTATGGTTCCATATAAATTTTTGAAGTGTTTATTCTATATCTGTGAAATATGTCATTGGTACTTTAATAGGGATTGCATTGAATCTATAAATTGCTTTGGGTAGTATGGACCTTTTGATGTGTTAATTCTTCCAATCATGAACATGGTATATGCTTCCATTTCTTCACATCTTCCTTAATTTCTTTATTCAGTGTTGTGTAGTTTTCTGAGTACAAGTCTTTTACCTCCTTGGTTAAGTTTATTCCTAGGTATTTTATTTTTCTTTTTTTTTTTTAATTTTAATTTTTTTTATTTTTTAGAGAGAGGGGAAGGGAGGGAGAAAGAGAGGGAGAGAAACAGCAATGTATGGTTGCCTCTCACATGGCCCTCATGGGGACCTGGCCCGCAACCCAGGCATGTGCCCTGACTGGGAATCGAACCGGAACCGCTTGGTTCCCAGCCCGCGCTCAATCCACTGAGCTACACCAGCCAGGGCGGTTATTTTATTTCTCTTGTTGCTATATCAAATAGGATTTTTTTTCCTGGTTTCTGTGTTTGATATTTTGTTGATGTACAAAAATGCCTTCAATTTCTGAATATTGACTTTGTACCCCACTATTGAGCCAAATTCATTTATTAAGTTGAGTAGTTTTTTGGTGGAATCTACAAGATTTTCTATGTACACTGTCATGTCATCTGCAAACAATGACAGTTTTGCTTCCTCCTTTCCAATTTGGATGCCTTTTATTTCTTTTTCTTGTCTGATTGCTGTAGCTAGGACTTCCAATACTATGTTGAATAGGAGTGGTGAAAGCGGATATCCTTGTCTTGTTCCTGATCTTAGTGGGAAAGCTTTTAGTTTTTCCCCATTGAGTATGATGTTGGCTGTAGGTCTCTTGTATATGGCCTTTATTATGTTAGGGAATGCTCCCTCTATTCCCACTTTGCTGAGTGTTTTTATCATAAAAGGGTGCTGTACCTTGTCAAATGCTTTTTCTACATCTATCGATATGATCATGTGATTTTTGTTTTTCCTTTTGTTTATGTGATATACTATATTTATTGATTTGCAAATATTGTACCATTCTTGCATCTCTGGGATGAATCCCACTTAATCATGCTGTATCTTTTTAATGTATTGCTGGATGCAGTTTGCCAATATTTTGTTGAGGATTTTAGCATCTATGTCACCAGCAATATCAGCCTGTAGTTTTCTTTCTTTCTTGTGTCTTTATCTGGTTTTGGGATTAGGATTATGCTGGCTTCATAAAAAGAGTTTGGGAGTCTTTCATCTTCTTGGAGTTTTTGGAATAGTCTGTGAAAGATAGAGTTTAGCTTTTCCTCAAATGCTTTGTAAAATTCTCCTATGAAACCGTCCGGCCCAGGGCTTTTGTGTACTGGGATTTTTTTGACTACTGCTTCAATTTCATCAGCTGTTATTGGTCTAGTCAGGCTTTCTCCTTCTTCTTCATTCAGTTTTGGAAGATTATATTTTTCCAGAAATTTGTCCATTTCACCTAGGTTTTCAAATTTCTTGGCATATAGTTCTTTGTAGTAATTTCTTACAATCCTTTGTATTTCTGTGGTATCAGATGTAATATCTCCTCTTTCATTTCCGATTGCATTTATTTGGGTCCTCTCTTTTTCTTGATGAGCCTGCTTAAAGGCTTGTCAATTTTGTTTACCTTTTCAAAGAACTAACTCCTGGATATATTGATCCTTAGAATTGTTCTTTTAGTCTCTATGTCATTTAATTCTGCTCTGATCTTGGTTATTTCCTTCCTTCTACTTGCTCTGGGCTGTCTTTGTTGTTGTTCTTCCAATTCTTGTAGATGTAGGGTAAAGTTGTTTGTTTGAAATGTTTCTATCTTTTTTAGGTAGGCCTGTATCGCTATGAACTTCCCTCTCAGTACTACCTTCACTGTGACCCATAAGTTTTGGGCTGTTGTGAGTTCATTTTCATTTGTTTCCAGAAACTTTTTGAGTTCTTCTTTGATCTCATTCTTAACTCATTCATTGTTTAATAGCATACTATTCAATCTCCATGAAATTGAGTGTTTTTGAGTTTTTTCCTTGAGGTTCATTTCTCGTTTCAGTTCCTTGTAGTCGGAGAAAATGCTTGATATGATTTCAATTTTCTTGAATTTGTTGAGGCTTGGTTTGTGTCCTGTCATATGGATCTATCTTTGAAAATGTTCCATGTGCATTTGAAAAGAATGTGTATTTTGCTTCTTTGGGATGAAAGGTTCTGTATATAACAGTAAAGTACATTTCATCTTGGACATTGTTCAATGCCACAGTATCTTTGTTAATATTTTGTTTAGAAGATCTATCCATTTTTGACAGTGGAGTGTTAAAATCCCCTATTATACTCATGTTGCTATCAATATCTTTCTTGAAGTCCTTCAAGATTTTCCTTATGTATTTGGGTGCTCCTATGTTGGGTACATATATGTTTATAAGGTTCATGTCTTCTTGATGGATTCTTCCCTTGAGTATTATGAAGTGTCCTTCTGGGTCTCTTTTTATGGCCCTGTTTTGAGGTCTATTTTGTCTGATATGAGTATTGCTACCCTGGCTTTTTTTCCTGTCCATTTTCTTGGAATATTTTTTTCCAACCCTTCACTTTCAGTCTGTGTTGGTCTTTTGTTCTGAGATGGGTTTCTTGTAGGCAGCATATGTGTGGGTCATGTTTTCTTATCCCTTCAGCTACTCTATGTCTTTTGATTGGAGCATTTAATCTATTAACATTTAAGGTTATTATTGATAGATATTTATTCATTTTTCCCCCTTTGTACCTGTATTCCTCTCTCTCTCACTCTTTTCCTTTCTCTTCTTATAGTAGTTCCTTTTGCATATCTTGTAGTGCTGGTTTAGTGGAGATGTATTCTTTCAGCCTTCTTTTGTCTGGGAAACTCCTTATTTCACCTTCCATTTTGAGAGCTTCACTGCATAGAGTATTCTTGGTTGTAGGCTTTTGTTTTTCATTACTTGGAATATCTCTTGCCATTCTCTCCTGGACTGGAGTGTTTCTGTTGAGAAATTAGCTGCTAGCCTTATTGGAGTCCCTTTGTATGTTACTTCTTGTTTCTCCCTTGCTGCTTTTAAGATTCTCCCTTTGTCTTTAAAACTCGGCATTTTAATTATGATGTGTCTTGGAGTTGGCCTCTTTGGGTTCATCTTGATTCAGGAAGTTCAGCTTCCTGAACTTTCATGGTTTTTTCCCTCTCCAAGTTCAGGAAGTTTTCTGTCATTTTTTCAAACAGGGTTTCTATCCCTTGCTCCTTTTCTTCTCCTTCTGGTATTCCTATGATCTGAATGTTGCATTTCATGTCATCTTGGAGTTCCCTTAAGCTATCTTTATATTTTTTTAGTCTTTTTTTGTTTTACCTGGTGTTTCTTTCCACTTTGTCTTCCAGCTTACTGATTCATTTCTCTGCTTCATCCAGCCTGCTTGTAATTCCTTCTACTATGTTTTTTTATTTCTGAAATTTTATTTTTCATTTCTTCCTGGGTGTTTTTTTTTAAGATTTTATTTATTTATTTTTAGACAGAAGGGAAGGGAAGGAGAAAGAGAGGGAGAGAAACATCAATGTGTGGTTGCCTCTCACGTGGCCCCCACTGGGAACCTGGCCTGCAGCCCAGGCATGTGCCCTGACTGGGAATCAAACTGGCAACCCTTTGGTTCACAGCCCGCACTCAATCCACTGAGCTATACCAGCCAGGGCTCTTCCTGGTTTTTGTTTATAGTTTCTATTTCCTTTTTCATACTATTATAGTTCTCACTCAGTTCATTGTAGTTGTCTGTGAATTCCTTCAGCATCCTTTATAACCATTATTTTGAATTCTATATCTGATAGTTTGCTTACCTCCATTTCATTTAGCTCTTTTAGTGGGGAGTCTTCCATTCCTTTTTGATTGCAGGTTCTTTTTTTGTCTCCTCATTTTAAGTGACTCTTTGTTTGTTTCTGTGCTTCCTGATGTTCCACTTTGCTAGCTGTCTTTGTAGAGTGAACTTCTTTGGTAGGAATTCCATGGGACTCAGTGGTGTGGTCTCTTTGATCTCCTTGACACTCTAGGTTTGCCCTTTCTTCTGTTTGTGTGGGCTCTCTTGTTGTACTTGGGTTTTTACCTGTTGTTGGTTCGTTTGTTGATGGGTTCTCTTCTCCAGCAGGTATACTGACATTCACAGCTCCCACCTAATCTTGTATGTGATCAGTGGCAAAGTGGGTTTAGACAGCAGGAGAGTATTCTATGGGAATTAAAGTACCAACAAGTAGAGAACAGATTGGATATCCTTTGGATAGTGTTAACCGTGATATTTCACCCAAGTAGCCACTATTTATAAAAGTTGAAAAAGAGATAAGACTCTTGTTAGAGGGGAGAAGAATTGTGAGCTGGATCCAGAAAACAGAGCGCTTGTGCAAGGTTAGATGATGAGATATAGTGAGAGTAAAGGATAGAAAGTAGGCATAGTGTACAAGAGAATAGAGCTAACCACAACAGTAATAAAGGTCAGGAAGATTGTGAAATGGGCCAAGACCAGGGAGGGGTGCCGTGTAGTATGTACAATTGTATGGAACAACAGTTATTTACAGTAGCACTGGGACAACAATCATATGACAAGAAAGATATGATTTGGATAACCAGAATACGAAGTACACCATCAAGAGTAGTGTGTTATTAGAACATGAGTGAAGTAAAAGAAGGAAGATTAAAATACAATATGAGAGAATAAGGAAAAGCAGTCAAACAATGCAATTAAACAAAGAAATAAAATGGAGAAAACTAAACAGAAAGAAGAGAAATAAAAATACTAATAAAATAAAGTAAAAATTATTTAAAAATAATAATAGTACAAATAAACAAGAAAATGTAAGTTCTATTGTTACGGAGAAATGAAGCGACCAAACTCCTGGTGAGAGGTATAAGTCACAGA
>PVJI01030383.1:0-14266 GCA_004026765.1 Micronycteris hirsuta | reverse complement strand
ACTGCAAAAATCTTTTTTTGTGTTTCTGTTGAATTTTTACCTTTTATGAAAAACTGAAACATAATATGCAGAAAATGTTGCTTATTTTCTTCCATCTTCAATATTTACATGCCTACTCAAAAATTTGCCAATTTTGATGTTTTTTCAGATGCACACAGATTTGATAGCTGTCACAATACAATCTAACAGAATTCTTTTGAATGAGGTTAAATATAACTAAATGCAATTAGAGCCATCTTACGGGAAAAATCAAAGAAACATTTGGCCAACCCAGAAGTACAGCTGAAATAGTGAGTGAACAAATGAGTGAATGAAGAGTAGATTCCTAAATCCTTCTCTGCAATATGCTTTCTAGTTTAACTGTGTGAATGTTTCATGGATCTTTGCACTGATTGTGCTTCTGAGCAGCACTGTTGCCCACAACAGCATGAGCGCTATTGGCCTCCATGCTCTGAAGTAGCTACAGGAACTAAACCATCATGCTTTGCTTAGTCAAGAGAAATGGTAACTAAGATTGTTTCTCTTTCCTGTGACTCAAAATCCTGGCTGGAGATAAGGTGATAGAAAGCCAATGGGAATGTTTATAAACTGGTTTCTAACAGAAATCCAGAAATTGTTTTGTCAGATGTTTCTCTTTTCTTAGATAAGATTGCATCTGCTCTGGCTGATGTAGCTCAGTGGACTGAGCGTGGGCTGGGAACCAAAGAGTCACCAGTTCAATTCCCAGTCAGGACACAAGCCTGCGTTGCGGGCCAGGACCCCAGTGAGGGCCATGTGAGAGGCAACTGTACATTGCTGTTTCTCTCTCTCTCTGTCTCCCTCCCTTCCCCTCTCTCTAAAAAATAAAATCTTAAAAAAAAAAAAGATTGCATCTATGTGGCTAAACTAAAAAGAGCTAATCAGGGCAAAATCTTTCCTTAGACCTGGTAAAATAGAAGACTGCACCAAGTTTATGAATTTGTAGGCTTTGTTTGGACTGTGTGGGATTTCATACTGGAATTGGAGATAGAGGAACACCAAAGGACAAAATATGGAAGTACCTAAATGATGCCTGGACTAAATCCAGGCATCAGAGCATAGCCTGGTTGGTGGACATTTCAGCAGAAGGGGGATTCAGCACTTCATGTCAATTTTTATTTGAGTTGGGTTGAGGTCCATGCTAATGGTGCTTGTGCATTGTTGAAAGGTCATTGGTAATTCCTTTTCATGGGCTATTGTCACCTGAAAAATTCTAGAGACTACAGTTTAAGTTCACTAAGGAAATAGGTTCGAAGTTGGACCAAATGATTTTAGACCAATTTGTACCATGAAAAAATATATTAAGTTACAATCAGTGCTATTATTTCCCAAGGCTAACATACTTGTCTTCCTTTCCAAATGTTCATTTTTCTCTATATTGAGAAAAACAGGTAATCAATTGGAAGTTGTTAAACGAAAAGTCACAATGAAAAAAAATGACCTAGTTAAAAAAAGATATATGTTACTAGTGCCTAAATTATTACATATTTCAGACAAAGTATATTTCTATTTTAAAAGGCCAAGAATAAAATATTGATGTACCCTCCTGTCAACCCATGATCGTAGGCACCAATTCAATGCCAACAAGAATTCCCAGTGTGGGGTGTAGAGAAGAAGGAAACACTATTCAGTGCAAAACAGGTCAATTGTAACACAGCGTGGCTGGGAAGAGAGCACAGCTGTAGACCAGCCCCGGGCCAAACCCCTCTTCTGTTAGCTCTACTCTGCTCATTGTAGTGCCCCGTGATAGTCTGCTTTGCAGTGTGTTAGCCTGAGCCCCACTTTGCAGTGGTACGCTTCACTCTTCTACTCTTAGTTGGTCTATTTAAACCTGCTCTGCCAAGACATTTTTGGTGTTTCAGCTCAGACAGGGAGACATAGCCTCCATTCTTCACTGGAAAGGCAAAGTGCGCTTTCAGCCAGAGAGAAGGGGGCTTACTAGATAAGAATCCCCACCCCTGGTCCCTGACTCATCCATTCTCATGCAAATGAAAGCTCCAAATTCTCGCAGTATGGTTGGTACAAAAGACACTATCCTGATTGGTCAGAATAGGACCACTCCAGTTGGTCAGAGCTGCAAAGCTCTGATTGGATGGAGAAAGTCTCAAACCTACTGGTTTGAAATAGGATTCCAGGAAACCTTCAGAAAGGCCCGCTCAGATGGCAGAAACGCAGTACAGGCAGGCAGTTCAACCCAGGCTTCTGTAAGAAGTGCAGTTTGCATGAGAGGCCCCTGTGTCGAAACGGATGCTAGGCTTTATTTATTTTTTTTAATTTGAGCCCAGTTAGCTATCAGGAGCCCTTCTTTGTACATGTCTTTTTTTTTTTTTTTTTAATAACGACTTTCTCTGTAGTGACATGGACAGTAGTGGCTAAACACTGTTAATTAAACTCTTTAAATTGCTGAAATTTGGGGAATGGCAAATTCCAGCATTTTGTGGTTCACGTTATATTTGCATTTATTTAGCACTGGAAAAACCCTAATTCTTTTTTTTGTTTTTTTTTCCCTTTTTAAAATTTTTAAATTTTTTTTATTGTTGTTCAAGTACAGTTGTCTCCATTTTCTCCCCACCAGTCCCCCCACCCCAGCCATCCCCACTTCCCATCCTCAATCCTACCCCGTTTGGCTTTGGCCTTGTGTCCTTTACACATGTTCCTTGACAACCCTTCCCCCTTTTCCCTCATTTCCCCTCTTACCTCCCATCTGGTTACTGTCACTTTATTCTCAATTTCTGTGTCTGTGGTTATATTTTTCTTGCTTGTTTGTTTTGTTCATCAGGTTCTGCTTATAGGTGAGTCATATGGTATTTATCTTTCATTGTCTGGCTTATTTCACTTAGTATAATGCTCTCAAGATCCATCTATGCTGTTGCAAAGGGTAGGAGCTCCTTTCTTTCTGCTGAGTAGTATTCCATCGTGTAAATGTACCACAGTTTTTTGATCCACTCATTTACCAACTCAAAAGAACCTATGCACCCCAATGTTCATAGACACACAATTTATAAACGAATTAATATATTTAATGTGATTCAAATAAATATGGCGAAAAGCACTTTTTGGAAGTACAAATGCTTATTTTAAACTAGATAATGTAAAAACTAAAAACAAGAATATCCAAATGCAATTTTGATACAAAGGTGATACATGTGTGGGGACTCAACACTCATCCTGTGATGAAATATTTCAAAAATTAGCACAATGGTATTGACACCTAAATATTTAAACAGCAATAAAACATACCTGAAAGTTTAAAAAGACCCAATTTCACAGGGAAATTTAGAAGATGATGGATTTGTTGCTTTGTATTAGCGAAGAATTATGGAACATTTTAGTGTTTGGACTACAGGTTGTCATATGAAAACTATAGAGTTAGAGACTCTCTTATAGCCGTTAGCAAAATAAATTTCTTACAGATCAAAGTGAAACATGAAAAATTCAACTAAAAACTTAGATAAGATACTTGAATTAGAAAAAGATTTTGTATAAAGAGGGCACTTTTAAGTGTGATATGAAAAAAAGACATAAAATACAAGATTTAATAAATTCACCTACATAAAATAATAAAATTATTTTAAAATGTATAAGGAAAACCAAAAGACAAATGGCAAGTGAAGAAAACATTGACCATTTATCTCAGACAGAGAGATAATTTCTTTATGCTATAAGGAGCCTTTTATATATCAGTGAGAACAAGAGCAACGGCCATATTAAAAAGTGGGCACAAATAGTAGATGAAAATAAAGATGTTAAGGTGTAAATTAACTATTATTATTACTGATAATAAGGAGATGTGTGAGTTAAAACTATTGGTTATCTATTTTACTTCTAAAGTTAGAAAAAGATAACACATTTCTTGGGACAATAAGTTGGCAAAGTTTGGAGAATCTTTATTATTTCCAAGTGACAGTGCAAACTGTTACAATTATATACCAAAGATTAAAATGCATCTAAACCTCTGACCCAGCAAGTCCACATTTGTCCTGGAGGAAAATGACCTGAACTAGGATGTTAGTTGCAGTGTTGTTGGAATTGCAAGAGGTTGAAACAACTTTGTCAGGTATTAGTAATGTAGACCATGAGATATATGTATAAAAGAATACTCCAAAGTCACTAAAATAAAGATGGAAATGCTATTTTTACTAATACTGCTACCAGGGAAACCTGCGTTAGGAGCTCCCCCTCCTCGGTTCTTGCCCACTTGCAAGAGATGAAGTCATACAAAAGACAACAAGTAACACGGCAAGTTTAGTTATGAAATACACTTGAGCACGAAGCTGCAAGTGGGCACCCAGCTAGTCTGAGAGCTCCGACTACTGGGGTTTTAGGGGTTTTATGCGTGTAGCCAGCTTCTAGGTTCCCCCTCCGTCTCCCCTCTCCAGACACTGGGATTAATACGCAGTTTCAAAGGCTTTCTTTCCCAGGTAGTGGAAACAATACACACAGAATTTCAAGGGCTCTCCTCCTCCTGTGTGATCATAGTTTTTCTCGTGGAAAAACTATGGCCACCTGGCAATCTTATCTGACCAGGCTTGGGACTGCTGAGTTAATGAGTGAGACATGTCTTGCTTCCCCCCTCTGCCTTGATTTGTTATTTATTGTGCATAACAATAAGAGAAAACCTCCAAGATTTATCGTAAAGTGAAAGAAAGATGTTGAAATCATATAATGTAAATTATAACATGGACAAAATAATTGTCCCAGTTTCAACTTCCTATTTTCTTGAAACTTTGCCTCTTTATTTGCTCACCAGGATAAAACACCTGTATTCTTTTTCTTTTCTTTTTTTGGTCTCTGCAATTCTACTAAATGTCTAGCTTTTGTCGAAGCCACTGGGGCCAATAAAAATGTTCATTCCAAGCCTCCTTTCCTATCTGACCTACCTCAATACCAATAACTTAAATATGCCCAGTTGGGCCCTAATGGATGACAGAGGTTTGGGTGTAGTTAGTGCTTATTAAATACTTCTCTAGCAGATAAATGACCAATTAATTTGCAATAGTCAGAAAAATGATTTTCTTTATCAAAATGGAAACTATTTTATGATATATATGTACTTCTAAGATGAAAAATTACATTCATTGAAAATAAATTCATAAAGCACACAAAACTATGAAAATAACACTTAATCACTTTAGTGACCTATAAATACTATTAATTTTAGTGCACATTTTCTTCTATCTACCCCTTATTGATTTGTAAGTTTTTTTAATAGACTTCTACTCTACATACCAAAAATGAAATTATTCTTACAGACATTTCCAAGTCTATGTGCATGAAATAAGTAACTTTAGCTTATCTGGAAAGAGGTTTAGAGCATTGGCAAGACTTTCACAAAAACAGTCAGCTGTGCCTGGAGCTCCTTTTGCTTCCCTGACGTAAACAAAGCCTTTTTTGGTCAGAAGAACAAGCAGCTGATTTCTTAACATTAGTCTGATTTCCAAGTAGCCCTGCTCCACTTTACTTTCATTCTCATTTTATTAATAGAAAGTTAAGTATCAAATGTTGTCCTGTAATTGACCCCAGAATCTTACACTCACAAGAAGGAGAGGATGAACGTCAGACTTTATCCTCTGCACAACAGTAATCAGACAGAAAGTTAGGGAAGAGGAGAGACAGGCAGAATCCGTGAGTTGCTTCCTGATTTCTCTCCATGAGAGCTGTCCATAGCTCCCCAACAGCTGAGACTGTGTTACTGATAGCTGGGGAAAGAATCTGAATTTTAGATCATATTTTAAATTGTTCAGTGGTCTTTTATTAGTGTAACATTTCACCTTTTAAGTAACGCATGGCCTAGAAACAGAAAGGTTCTAAGGTCAAATGTACACAGTGGGTGAAACATACAAAATGAATGCATCCTGTAATTATTATCTTCGTTAAAAAGAAGGAGCTCTCCTAAATCCCAGAAACTTTCCTGTGCCCTCTGTACCTAATGGTCGCTCCATCCTATTCACAGATAGCCAGTGTTATTACTTTTCTCCTCACAGACTAAGTTTGCCTGTTTGTGAACTTCATATACATGGAATAAAATAACATGTATTTTATAGTGTGCAGTTTATTTAACTCGCCATTGTGACTGTCAGACGAATTCATATTGTTGGGTTTAAGTGCAGTTTGATTATTTTCATTACTATTACATAGTCCATTGTCCAATGCACCACAGTTTATTTAGCAATTTTAGATGGACACTTGGGTTATATTCAGTTTGGGGTTTATTATACATATAGCTACTATGATCATGCTCTGTATATTTTTTATGTTCATGTGTACACATTTCTGCTGGACATATACTTAGGAGTGAAATGGTCAGATCATGGGCAACTTAAGTTCAACTTAAATATGTGTTTCCAAATAGTTTTCCTGAGAAAACTCCAAATCATTTTCACACTTGTAATGGTTTCTAAAAGAGAAATAACTTTTCTACAGTCTTACGAGTCTGAAATAATTTGTGTGTGTTTAATGATTCTACTTCTTCATAGTGGCAGATAACAAATGCAGTTTATATTTGTTTGGAAACGAAGAAGCCACGACAACAAGTGAAATAAAGTGTGGAATGAACTTAGGCATAAACAGAAATGTCTGATCCAACAGGCTCTGCACAGTATCCCAGGAAGCAGGAGGCGTGATTTGGCTCAAGAGGAGAGAAGAGGAAGAGGACAAGAAGGGAGAAGGAGGAGACAGGTGGAAAGGGAACAGAGGACGCTAATTCTGCCAAACTTTGGTGAAGTGTACTGGACATATAATCAGAGGAAAGATTGGGCACAATGTTAAAAATAACAGCTCTCCACAGTTACAAGACTTGATGTCCTTCTTCAGGTTTGGTTGTATTCTACAGTTTGGGGAGGGTAATTTCTAGGTAGCTGGACACTCACTGGTCTAACTCCACATTCAAGTTTCGGCTGGAACAGCTCTCAAATGATAGGAACGAAGCTCATCTACATAGAGAACTCAGGATATCCTGGGACCTTGGACTCTGCAGAGAGTACTCAGGAGGGGGTGGATCAAGGAATGCAAAGACCTGTATATTTCCCGGAGTAAGCTTTTTCTGAGACTGTGCTACTTTTAGTAAGTCTTTTCTATCAACATATGTTTGTTCTGAAGACATTGGAGGTATAAAAATGATAAGTAGAACAAATTAAATCAGTACTCTTGCCAGAAGAATTACAAATATGATAACTATTTAGCTTAGAACATCTTTGAAACTGTCTTTGAAGTTTTGGACCCATGTATTAAGAGGCATTTCCAGCAGTAGAAATTAATAGCAGCCTATGTGCACACATAACACATTTGCCACCTCAAACCAGATGCCACAGCACTAAAAGGAAGCCAACCTGTTGTTTTAATTTCACACACTTTGGGACCAGGAGTGAAGATACTCTCTACGATTGGCTTCACTTGCAAGGCATCAAATCTGGAGAATCTTGGAGAATGGGGTCAGGGCAAGATGAGGAGCAACCAAGAATCTGGGCTGTACCCTAGATTATGAATGATGTGGCCTAAACAGATATATGCAGTTAGTGGGGGAAGGAGGCAAAAGACATGAAAGAGAAGGGGCCTCTCATGGAATGGCATAGAAGAACTTTTTTGTCTGACACACTGAAATATTTCTGGGGAATTATACAAAATCTAGGGTTTATTTTAAAATTCTGGGTGGGGGTTGGGGAGAGTCGCGCAGAGGGGTGGATGGAAGGCCTATGACCCAAAGGGGTGCCTGCGGACACAGTGGTGGGTCCGGGGTGCAGGTGAGAACTTTTTTGTCTTATGTTAAGTTTACAGATATAAAACCCTCATATCCAGTATTCCGTTCTTAGAGGCAGCTTCTTTCTTCCTCAAGTATATGCCATCATAATGGCAAATCCTCCTAAATTTTCATTTCCATCCTACTCCCCAGGCCCTAGACACAGTGAGGGCAGACTTTCCCTCTAGTCCCCCACAGTATCAATTCCTTATTCCTTTTTTCTATGTCTCCATGCCCAGCAATGTCCAAAATGTTCGTTCTGTTGTTTTCAGGCTTGTGTCCCAGTAGCTACCGTCTCTTTTTACTGTTCATGAATCCCAAGCCTATAAACCTTGATTCTAAAGAGCATTTCTTCCTCTCTCTCCAGATTTGCATCAGCTGAGGGATTTCACTGAAAATATTCCTGACCTGAAAGTGCTTAAAGTGTGCTTTCAAGAGCCCCCTCCACATCTGGATCTCATCAGGTTGTTTCCTTCTCCTTACATTGCAGGACTTTAGAATGAAACTCTTCCTGTCTGGGAATGTTTACTAAGTACCCAAAGCTGAGAATACTTGGTGTCAAATAACAACTTACTCTTAATCAAAGTGCTCGATCACCTTTTTTCAGGGGTGGAAGTTCATTAAATTAGAGGGGCAAGAAAGAATGCTATTCCAAATTAAACAGACACGTTGCTTATAAATATATCAGTTTGGGAAAACATTGTGATTGTAATCCTTCTCTTCCCAGCATATTTTACCAATACACCAATGCATTCTTCTGTAATTACACATATTGAATAAAATATTTAATAATGAGAGAGGAGGTTGGTTTCTAAATTGAATTGGGGGCAGAGTGAGCACATACATGATTAGTAAAAACTTAGTGAGATGACCAACCATTCCAACTGGAGTTCATATTTTAAAAATATATTTTATTTATTTATTTTTAGAGACAGAGAAGGGAGGTAGAAAGACAGGGAGAGAAACATCAATGTGTGGTTGCCTCTTGTGCACCCCCTACTGGGAACCTGGCCTGCAACCCGGGCATGTGCTCTGCCTGGGAATTGAAATGGCGATCCTTTGGTTTGCAGGCCTGTGCTCAACCCACTGAGCTACACCAGCCAAGGTCATTTTTACTTTTTCTAACAGCAAAAAAAAATATTTATCACTATATGTTCAGTACTGGAAAGATGTTACTTAAAAGTTCTCAAGAAAAAGCTGTAAGAATGGTCTTATTATGACGACTCTGCCGATGAGAACACTAAGTCAGAATGAAGTTAGGTAAATTCCTCAAGGTCACACAGCCACAGTATGTAGAAAAGCAATTTGAAAACATGCATCTTGGTTCCAAACTTATGCTGTTATGAACTTTACTATATTATTTCTTTAAGATCAACATATCCTACAAAATATCCTAACATACTATGATTCTATTTTAAAAGGTATAGCAGACTCTGGTTGCCTGCCCCATAAAAAAATCCATTCTGCCTTTTTTTCTTATCACATGGTCACATACCTACAGTCTTCATTCACCACATTGCAGCCGGGTCTGTCCTGGTGTTTAATTTTCACAATGAAATATAAGTGTACATGGATTAAGCATATGACAGTCTGGACCATAAATCATTGACAAGTATTCTGACATTCTCTCTTTTCCCTGTTATGGTCTGGAGTTCAGGTATGTGTTTAGAAGCCTAGAAAATTTGGTCTATAACGTTAAATACCCTTTCACATTTTAAAACATATTTTGATATTTTGGAGTCCTTTTTAAAGCAATATACAGGAGATGTTACCTTTACTGGTGTAAAAGACAAGCAAAATGAATAATAATATTTAAATTTCCTCTTGGGAATGACAGAGACAGAGAGAGAGAAAGGGCTCTGAACTGAAATTTTAAAGGTATCAGTAAAAATTCCTTTATTTTGGGGAGGGGATAAAAGGTGGAAATTTAACAAAAAGTTATAGTAACAAACAAAGATTTCAAGTGATTATCATTTCTAGCAATAATGCTCTTTTTTCACTCACTCTGTCCGTAGGAATCACATACACTCACGAGGAGGAGCTTCATCTATGTCAACACAAGTGACAGTTGATATCTGGTGCAGATTTAGTCCTATGGGTCTGCCTTTCTCTTCAACATAGTACAAAAGCAAATTTTGTTTATTCTCACAATTACTAAAATTTAGAGAAAGAAAGGACTTCAAATCCCAATTCCAACTGTATATCTGTCTATCCTATGATACACTTCCCTCAAAGAGAAATTAATGCTAAATCCACATTTGCAATCAGAAACTTTGTTGTGTAAACTGTCTAGTATATTCTCCACTCCCTACTTCTACTTGCTTAACCATCTATTTACATGTGTTCTTAGCTTACATATCACTTCCACAGAGAAAGCCTGCCTTGCCACACTTCTGAAGTCTCCACAATCGTTCCCCCAAAAGGCTAGAGTCACATTCAGATGTGAATGTATCCTACCAAATGCAGAAGCAGATGTATGTACGTGAGCAATGGGGAAGAAAAAAAGCATGCTGTAACAATTTACACATTAACCAGCAAATTATGATTGTTCTCCACATCAGAACTTATAACTTCTTAAAAATCTACTGGCTGAGTGGTGACATCTCATTGGGACATTAATTTGCATTTTCTTCACTATAAATGTGATTGAGCACCTTTTCATTTGTTTATTTGCTGTTTTGTTTCTCTGTGAAATCCCGGTAGCTGTCTTTTTTTCCTATTGAGTTATCTTTTTCATCTTGATTTATAGGAGGGTTTTTTTTTTCATTTTTTAAAAATTGTTGTTCAGTTACAGTTGTTCTACCTTTTTCCCCATAACTCTCCCCTGCCCTGCCCCCCAACTCCCACAGTCGATCCCCACCCCCATTGTCCGTCCCCTCTATTCACGTTCCTTGGCTTGCCCCTTCCTCTTCTTTCCCCCATTATCCCCCTCCTATTCCCTTCTTATCATGTATTTTGGAGTTTTTTGGTAGTTATGTAACTGAACGCAGGTCCAGCTGCCTGTTGCTTCAAAAGCCAATACTAAAGGGGCAGGTGCTGATATAAGCAAAGTGGTTAATTTTCAGGTACCAGCAACCTGGAAGATGGGAGACTCATGTCTCAAAGCCCATCTCCGCATCTCAGTGTAGGCAGAGGTTTTTACAAGGAGGGAGAGGGGAACAGAACAAAGAGACTGAGGGATGGGGGTGAAAAATTCTCCACATGCAGATGAGCACAGTCCATTCCAAGAAGGCAAGTGATGATCTGGTGTGCATCATCCTGGTTTTGTCATCCTGGATTCACGTCATCCTGGCTCCATGGTTGAAGGTCAGCAAATCTCCCAGGGCTGGGATGCTTAAAGGTCAGAGTCTGTATCTTTTGAAGTTGGTTCCTAGGATTGTTATACAAACATGCTGTTCATCTGCAAGCTACATGTTAGTCAGAGTGAGCACTTATAGAAACAATGTCAAATAAATGGTGGCGTGGGTTACAGTTCCCTGCTGTTTCAATTTTCCACTGTTAGTTACACTAAGTACGTCTTCTTGAAAGATATACTTAGTTTTGATGGAGTGTTGGGAGCCGACCTACACCCAATCCATGACACAGTCAGGATGGATGAGACGCATCTGCACAGCAGAAGTGACTTTGGCTGGATCTCTTATATGTCTCTCCTTGCATGCTTACTTCTGCTAATAATTGGTGGTAGGATTTTTACATATTGGTACTTTATTACTGAAAATTGGCACAATTCTTATGACTTGCAGACAACAAAAGCCCCTAACTAATGCTGCCTACTTCCTCCACATGGAAGGGTTAAAGATGAAGTTAAGCTTTAAGCAGGTCAGCTGCCAGAACGCTGAAAGAAGCCTTTGCTAGGAATGCCCCCCGAACATAACTTATCACTCGAAAGCTCAAGATTTACTACTCCTCTGTTACCCTGGACAGGAATGCTTATTATTAAGACCAGATGTATAGAGAAGGTAGAAGTTTTAGTTAAATATAATGAGCTAAGTACATGAGATGCAAAAATAAAGAATAACCCCCCCTCAAGATAGATAGCAAAAGTCCTTAGCTAAAAACTATATAACTCAGACTATTCAACATGAAAGTAACCGTTTGTTCAGCATAACTGAAATCTGAAATGCTCTGTACTTTTTCTAATTGCTGGTGTGTCAGCCTTTCTTCGCCTTAATGATTTGCACCATGCATCTGTTTCTCCTGATAATTATAAAACCTTCCCTATAAAAATAAAGAAAAATTCTTTCGGAGTGTCAGTCGGAGCCCAGAGGTCTGGCTGTCCTGGCCAGATCCCCAAGGTCTGGCTGTCCTCCTGCACTCCACTGAGGGTGTCTGGACTGGCTTCGTTTCACCTTACCGTCCATCCTGCGGGGACCCGGAGACCCGCCGAGGCTAGGACCGCGGCAATGGAGGCAACCTTTTACTGTAGGAAGGTGGTGGTGGGGAGTGTTTGTGGATGTATGTGTGTTCTGAAAGAATTACTTCTGTCATCTAAGTTTCTGGCATTTTATATATGTGTGTGTGTATATGTGTGTATAATATGTAAACTGTTATTACAACTTTGAAATGCTCTTTAACCTTATCTATAGAAAGGCTGAAGATGTATATTCCCTATGGAATACTCAGGAATTCCACTATTAGTACATTCTGCAAGGGGATCTTATGTACACGTGCACAAGTATTATACACACATGGTAATTTCCCCCAATCCTTGTGATTAATTTTCTTGAAAAAATTAATGCTCATCTCCAAAAATAAATTTTGGGCCCATATTCCACAACACATAAAAATCAATTCTCAGTCAATTATAGATGTAAAAATGAACAGTAAAATGGTAAATATTTTAGTAAGTAATACATGACTTTGGATGAGAGAAAAATACAGATCATACACATCACCATCACCACTGCCATAATTACAAATAGTGGCAGTTTTACTTAATTTTTTCAATATTTAGACTTTTTTCCTCATTTGACTAGCACACTGCCATGTAGAAAACATTCAATACTGTGAAGAATAGATGTAATGAAGATGGTATCTCTGTCTTCTTAGCTACAGAAGAATGACTTAACCTCTAAATATATTTGCTATAATTTTTGTAGGGATCTTTTTTAGATTAAGGAAGCTTCCTTTTATCCCCAGTTTGATGGAATTGCATGATAAGATTTTTTTTTAAAGATTTTATTTATTTATTTTTAGAGAGAGGGGAAGGGAGGGAGAAAGAGAGGGAGAGAAACAGCAATGTATGGTTGCCTCTCATGTGGCCCTCACTGGGGACCTGGTCTGTAACCCAGGCCTGTGCCCTGACTGGGAGTTGAACCAGGACCCTTTGGACGCTTGGACGCCTTGCTCCGGGCTTGTCAGTCTTTGCGTTGCGAGAGCGCCCAGTGTGTCTCCGGGAGACGCTGCTTTACCTTGGGCACCTACTCACGGCTGCGCAAAGAGCCATGCATTGGTGATGGGTTGCCTCTTACGTCACCTGTGAAGAGGAGCTGAAGTCCTCTCTGGGACTGTTGAACTAAACCCTAACCCCCTTGCAGAGGTGCTGGGTGGAGTGGCTTCCTCCTTCTCTTCCCTCCTTGCTTCACACTTTTTCTAACTGGCCCCTGCTATACACTGGAGAAACAGAGAGAAAAGGTGGTTTTCAACATAAACTATACTGTTTAACAATTCTTTTTGTATTGACCATATTTAGTATTTGAAAAATTCTAACAAGCTCCATTTGTATAAAATAATTCATTCTCAATCTCTTTAACCAACTGTTAAGAGTAACTATGAGGACTAAGCTTTTTTTCCCCCTGCACTGCTTCTGAATGTTTGGTTTCTACAAGGGGGAAAATGACATAAATTACCTTTATTTTCAGGTTCAGATTTTTGCTTTATTTCTTTTCCATCTTCCATACACTAGCAACAGAAAAGTGGGAGGAGGAAAGGGAGCAAGGAGGAGTGGGAAACCACTGGGAGCTTGTGCTTGGACACACTGACCTGAGGAGCTGTGGGGCAGAAATGCTGATTCATCAACTTTCTTTTGCTTGCAACTGGTCTTGAGCTTAAACCCCTTGATTTCTGATTCAAATTGGTCTCTGAGGAATGGAGTGGTAAGGGCGCCTATAGCCTGATAGTCTGGGCTACAGGCTTCAGTTGTGGCTTTAGTTCTGGGAAAGCCCAGTTTCTCCATTTGGAACAAGGTAGCTATGAGGTGACAGCCTCACAGCATGTCACATAGCCAGGACAGCTGCAAGTGCAGGGGAAAAGACAGCTGCATGGAGAGATGAGTGATTATGCTTTCATCCTGCCTCTTTTGGGGGGAGGTCGAAGGTGGGGGAAGGTGAAGACAGATTCTTCATCCATGTTCCTCATTTGAATTTGCATTAGGATGGATTTATCACTGGTTTTCAACCTTGACTCCACATTGGATTAGATTAACCTCCTATACTCAGTTTTGGTGTCGAGAGCAGGCTGGCTCAGAGACCTCTGGCTGCCTTTATTTGCTGGAGGGAAAAACAGTAAAAGACA
>PVJI01030382.1:0-14269 GCA_004026765.1 Micronycteris hirsuta | reverse complement strand
TCAGTACAATCAAGCATTGTTTATAAAAGAAAAATACAAGAAGGAGTTCTAAGAAGGAAACAACAACAACAAAATCCTTGGACAGATAGTTTAATTCTATTTGTGGTTTCTAAATCTTGATTACATCAAAAACAATAAACATTCTTCAGGAGAAGCTATTAACACAACAAGAGAGAACCAAATATTGAGTGAGACAAACTATCCTATTATCGAACATACTCAAGGAGAAAATAATAAACATTTGGTAATATAATCTCTAATTATGAGAGGAAAATGTCCTCAGATACAACATACCAGGCAGATATATCTTTATGAAGGAAAATATGAGACACCCCCATACCACTAATCACCATCTACTTTCTTGGTGCCCCAAGGAAGAATCTGTGAGGATGCTGATATCAAAATAAAATCAATTAACATATTTAAAACCTGAATTTAGCGCTTCAGTATTTTTGCTTCGCCTTTAACTTTCTTATTGACATTTGACACACAATAATGGAAACCTTTTCTACATGCTCTTATGAAGGCTTATATCATACTGTAGTGAAATACGGTAGCTAATTTTTTTTTAAGATTTATTTATTTATTTATTTATTTATTTTTAGAGAGAGGAGAAGGGAGGGAGAAAGAGAGGGAGAAACAGCAATGTATGGTTGCCTCTCACATGGCCCTCACTGGGGACCTGGCCTGCAACCCAGGCGTGTGCTCCTACTGGGAATCAAACCAGGACCTTTTGGTTCCCAGCCCGCGCTCAATCCACTGAGCTACACCAGCCGGGCTAATTTTTTTTTTAAAGATTTATTTATTTTGGTAATAAATCTTGAGCTCATTTTTTATTGTTCTCCATCCGATGCAAATGTAAGCTTCCTGATAATAAAGTCTTTTTTACAGCATCTTTAATGTTTAGCATCGCCTAGATGCATAATAGGCATTTGTGATCTGTTTTCATTGAATAAAGTTTCAATGACAGCAAGTCAAGGACCACCAAGAGCACACTTACAGTTAAACAAGTTGTCTTCAAGACTCAGAAGAGAGGAAAAACACCAATCATGGAGAAGCACAGGAAATCTCAAAAAGTATGGAAGATGTGGTCCTGTGTCAGGTGACTTTGGGGCAGCTCTAAGGAAGTAAAGCTTTACTTTGCATCTGATGCACTCAGGACATGGTGTTAATTCTATAATTGGGTATCTGAGTAGTTCTTTTTGAGGAGATGGTAATAAATCAAAGCCCAAAGCTATAATCAGTAAGGCAGCAGCAGTGGCTGCATCAGCCACATCAGGAGGATGCATGGTCATGTTTTTGGTTTGGAGAATGTTCCTCTTTTTGGCTCTGTTCAAATGTGATTATGGGGTGGTCTTGTTTTTTTCTGGATTCATTCTAGTCATAGAGTGGCCTTGTCTGATAAAGGGTTTTTGATTCCACAAGAGAATATCATGGCCTAGGTATGGGTGCCAGGTGGTTCCCACAAACACGAAGGCCTGAGTGACAGCATCAGGTTGGCTTCTTAGTAACAGGGGACAGCTTTCTCTTTCTCAAGATAAATGGATTAGTAAATTGCATAATACTATTTTCCCTCTCAGCAACTGATCTATTTCATAACATAGAAATATCCTGACTGATCAAAATGATCAAAAACTTTATTCCACTTGTCCGGAAGGAAATCTACTGACCCAAGAGGTAATGACTTCTCAACTGCCTTGTGCTGGATAGTCTCTGGACACAACTACCATAAAGTCATGGCATTGCCATGACTAAGCCTAGGCAAGGCCAATAGAACTGTCCAGTCAACCCACAGAATTGAGGGAAAATAAAATGGTAATTCGTTGGGGTGTTCGTTATGCAGTAACAAATGCTTATGCTATTCCAGAGTAAGAGTTCATCAAATACTTTAGAAGTCTCCTAGTCTAAATAGAAAGTACATTTCTCGAAAGGTAGAACAATACAATGGTATAGATAATTTTATCATATTCATTATGAATAGTGAGGAAAACAGGCAAATCTTCAACAGTATTTTTCTGCTAGTAAATTCTAAGATATTTTAAGCAAGAAAACTATAAGGAAGAACTTTACATTTTATTAGAGCCTGCGAGGGGAACCTTACAATGAATGTGTTAGGAATATTCATTTGATTGCTTTCATAATTCTTGATACAGAGCATAACATTAAATACAAACAAATGAAGATTTCTTAGAGAAACTAAGTAATGTGCCCCAAAAGTAAAATCTTGTAATATAATTTTATTAAAAAAGGCAAAGTTAAAGTCTTATCTTCTAAGCCAGGGAGCTGAATCATAAGACAATTCGAGGTGATAGCTTTGGCATGGAGCTATTCCTTGTAAGTGAAAGAAGATAACAGTAAGGTTGCCATATCAACAGGTGAGAGGCTGATGTTCTACGAGATGGGCAAAAAGTGCCAGCGACATTTTGTTCAACTGTAAAGAACACCATGCAATGAAAAAAGGTGAACTTTCAAAGATACCTGAAGATATGGCTAGAATTTTCCTGAAGAAGACCATTTGGATCTAATCTAGCACTTGGGTTGTAGTTACTTGAACACCTGAAGTCCAAAATCCTAGATTATGTTACAGATGCTGTTTTTCCTAGACATCCATTTGGTTTGAATCTCAACTTCATTAGAGAAAAGCCTCACAAATGTTTCTGAGATATATCCAATTTAAAGAAGCATAATACCCAATGTGAATTTCAATGAGCCAAATATAGTAATTGGTAGTATTTAAATGCTGTATTAATGTTTAATTATTGTTAAAACTTCTTTTCAATGGTAGTTAGAAACTGGAGTCAATTATTTACAGGAATAGACTTTAAGGAAGCTTGGAATAACAAGAAAATGGTCCACCTGAGAAACTGAGCTTTGATTTACCTAGTCTGACAGTACACGCTAAGGGAAATACTTAAATCATAAGTACTTATGTGCCTTTGATTGGCAGGCAGAGATATCACTGCATCTACACGTATATCCTGCCCCCATGAAAATGGCAGAGTTTTTCTGGAAACGAAGAGTTGTGCTACAACTCTATTGAGGGGGTAGTATTGGGTACTGCTGTGGAGGTTTGAATATCACAGCAGCTTGCCTTTTGACTGAGGCTGCTATCACTTTCCCTGCTTTGACTAGTCATTTTGTTTGCTTTAAAGGACCTGTGTCATTAGACTGAGTCTTTGGGCATCTTTCTGCCACCAGCGTCATGATGGAAGCCCCGCTGATTGACGCCGAAAGTAAATTTAATACAAATCATTGCACTCTGGAATACTGACTTGGGAACATAAAGAAAGAGGAAGGATATGATCTCAGAAAGAAAATAGGGTCCTAGATTTAACCATTCTTGGTATCAGACAACAAATTCTGGACAGCTGGAAAGCCAAGAACTGTTACAAAAGTCTGTTCCCTCTTCACTCTAGGCTCTTCTGCCCTTTGGTCAACTGTTTAAACACAGACACAAAAACTAGAATCTAAAGTAAGCAAAATGTATAATTTCCCAGCAAAATGTGTAATTTCCCGGTGGCGTCTAATGGCTCAATAGGAGAGGCACCTGAGGTTTTGCAAAAGAAAACCACCAGATTAGGTGTCTGGCTGGCAAGGAAGCAAATTCTAAAACTGTGGTCTCTGTGGCTGAAAGGAGGCAGCTGCAATGGCGGTGCTGGGATTGGCCGGGGTCCTGTGGGCCTTGCAAGTCCCAGCCTGCAAGGAAGCAACTTTAGGCATGCGTTTGCAAACTGCTGAGGTATCAGATATGGGAATGGGTCAAAAAGACCTGAGAAGTGCTTTGCCTCATACTGATGAGGTTCAACTCTAGGGGGAAAAAAGATGAGGGGGTCAGATCAAAGGAAGGAGACCAAATAATTTAAAGTTTTGCTATTACTTTTAATTGTGAGTAACTGTTTTAAGATGTGCAAGCTAATCTTGCTGCTTTTACAGAGAGGCTGAAAGGAGAGCAGTGACCTTGTAGCACTATGCATTGTGCAAGCTAATTGGGTTATATATGATGATATTCAGAAAGCCGGACATCAGAAATAATCTTCTAATTAGAACAGGTGGCCACCAGGTTCAAATGTAAAAATTCTTAATCGAGACACAAAACTTGAATTGGTAAGAGTAGGCAAAAGTTATTCTTCGGATTAAAGTACCGTGGATCTACGGATGAGATCTGGTCAGAAATAGTGCTCTTCAGCTGTGGCACTGCTGCCCTTCTGAGAGCTACATTTCACTACTGTTCTCACGGGTCCACACATTACAGGACAATGGGGATCTTCGCCTTCAGCCATCAAAAGAAGGGCATTATCTTAGGGTCCACAGCCATGGAGCAGAAACACTTCCACGGAATTAAATAATGAACATAAGCTCGGGGATGTACCACCTAGAGGTGAATTTAAGAAATGTAAGCTGACAATTTTTTTTCTGTTCAAGATGCTAATATATTGAATTTATACGGTCATGGGACCATGCATATATCCACTTCTGGCATAATTTTGGTGAGATAAAAATGACTTATTTGGGCTGAAGCTAATTTGAATAAGAGGGCAAAGGTAGAGGGTAGCTTGGGGCAGGAAGGAGGGAAGACTTGTTACTGCATCTTAATCCTCCCCCATGTGACAAGTCTTAAGAAAAAAAAGTATTTTTATTGTTTAATGGATTTTTAAAAGTCTGGTTTAAAGCTACAATTTCTACACTGGGAAGTGTCAGAGTGAACAAATATATGTATCTTCTTTTCAATATTAAATGGCTCACATTAGGGTGAAATGTCTCGAAAAACATTCTAACCTAGTGAGAGCTGACTAATGGAAGCATCTCTTGTAGATCCCAAATGAAAAGAAGAGCTCAAGCGTGACATGAGAGAAGATGTAGACTTGCTCCCTTAGCTAAGCCCTTAAAGGAGGTGGTCAGCTGAGAAATTTCCTAATGCAGGTCAAGGGTGCCTCCCAGCCAAGGAGCTCAGGCATTTAGCCTGTATGCCTCCATTAATGCAGGGATGACAATATAAATACTTTCTGGCATACTAAGTCTCCTGCATGTATGCAGATACTAATTTGATAAACAAAATATAAACTTTAGTATTAAAATCCACCAAGCAGAGAGTGAATGTGAACTAATTAATTCATGGGAAATTTTTGTCAGCTTTTACTCAGTGTAATCCGGGTTGTTATTCTGCCCATACCAAGGGCAAAATAAGATGATCAATGCCTTCTTGAAATTTGACAAGACCATAACTACCTTTCCTATACCAAATTACCCAATATCCTTTTATTTGTGTAGCCTTCTTTGTAGAAGTCTTGCAGTTGGCCCCCACAGGATGCAAAACCAAGCAAGCAGATACAGCATGCCTTAATTCCTGCAAACTGTTGAACATTTGCAACTGATCTTTCCATAAAAATAACTTACTGATACTGTTTTTATATGTGTATTAAAACCTCTGGTGATGAGTCTAAAGTGACATAGAGTTACATATAAAGACACTGAGAGATATCTAAATGTAACAAACACAAATATGAGACATTAATTAGTGTCCTTTATGAATTGGGTCTTGGGAAGTATCACAGTATTATTAAAAATGTGGATTTAAGTCATTATTCCATTTAAACTTCAGGATACTAGTGATTGCGGGGAGGAGGGGAGTATAAGGGGATTAAATGGTAAAGGAAAATATACAGTAAAGATTAAATTTAAAAAAAGAAGCTTTGGGGTACAGTTTTAAAAAGTTTGATACTCCTAGACATTAATTTAGTTGTATGTTCTGGCATTCTAGCTTTCTTGTTAGGTAAAGACAATAAACCGACTGAGTTCAACAGTAGGTTTACTTGTATTAAAAGTTGAGTAAAGACACAAGAGAAAATGAAAAAGAAAAAAAGGACTAAGGAGATTTAGACTTAACATCAAGGCTTTTATTTGTATTACCCATTTTTCTGTTTGTTGCCTATTAACACAGGGAATTCCAACTGATAGACTAAATACTATATATCTAGAAAGTCTTGAGCACTATCCCAAGTATTGGTCAGATTTTTCTTTTTCTGAACTCATATTGATAAAAGGATTTCTAGACTTTAGATCTAGTTCTAGAATTCTTGAACTTATAGTCAAAGGGCAAAAATATTTCCATTTGAAGGATCTACCTATAATTTAAATATCCTTTTTAAAAGAAATAATAGCATACGTAGCACAGTACATCAAAGCAAACGGAAAAAAAAACAAGTGGACATAAAATTCTCATGTTTAAAAAATTAAGTATTAAATAAACTGGAAATTATTGATGTGAACATTCACAAATTTTCTGAAAAAGGACTTTGTTTTGTCACATTAGGATATGTTACTTTGTGCCACTGTTTTTTAATTGCAGTTGAGTAGTTTGAGTAGTTATTATATTAATACTACTTACAGTTTGTTTAATTTTTCTATTACATGTCTGTCCAGAAAGTATCCAACAATGTGATATGAAAAACAGAGATATTTATTGAAAAAGATACAAGACACAAGAAACAGTGTACATAGAACAATGATACCTCATCCCCTTCAAAGTAGGCCCCTTGGGGCCTTACATAGTTTTCCCAATCGCCATCAGCTGCCCCATTGTATTTTCCTGAAGCTCATTGATGGTCTGAAATCTTTTCCCTTTCAAACATGATTTTAGTTTTTAGAAAAGCCCAAAGTTGCAGAGTACCACATCTGGGCTGTAGGGGTGGGAAGATGAGTCACCTGGGTGAGCTGATGTTTTGCCAAAAAACTCTGCATGAGACGTGATGCATGAGCATTGTCATAGTGAAGCTGCAAGTCACCGGTTGCCCATAGTTGCAGCCTTCTGAATCATCCAGTTTCCACTGAGGAATGGTCAAGCTCAATGCAAAATCTGATGTAGATTCATTGCTCTACTCACTCAGTCATATTGAATGCAATGAGCACACAGTACACATGCTCACTCAACGGCATCCACCGCCCCCACTGACTAGTACAGTGAAGTCATCACTGTTCACAAATGCATATTCCAGTACACTCTCCTTGGCTGCCAGGCTACATCGATGTTTCACAAACCGTTCTCGTTATATTATCAATGGGTGGACTTTTTCCAGACAGGCCTTGTATATATGGACTACTTACATACATGGTATACACATAATGGATTGCAAAATTCAGTTATTGTTAAGATGTCAATTCTTCTGAACTTGATTTGTCAGTTCAATACAATCTCTATGAAAATCCCAGTGAGCTCTTTTGAAGATGTAAACAAAATCATTCTAAAGTCATATGAAAGGCAGATATAGAATAGCCATACTATACTAAAAAAGAGCAAAGCTAAAAGCATCATATTATTCAACTCCAATGCTTACTATAAACGTACAGCAATCAAGACAGTGCATTTAAGCAAAAGAACAGAAAAACAGAGCAATGCAGCAGAATACAGAGCCCAGAAATAGACTCATGCAAATTTACTAAATTTATCTTTTATAAAGGGTCAAAGGCAACTCAGTGAAGCAAAGGTAGTCTTTCCAGCCAATGGTGCTGAAACTATTTGGTGTCCTTGTGCTAAAATATAAAGCAAGCCACAAACTTTATTTTTTACAAAAAATTAAAAATTGATAATAGACCTAAATGTAAATGCAAAATAATAAATCTTCTAGAAAAAAATAGGAGGAAATCTACATGACTTTGGCATTGGTGACTTTTAGACACAATATAAATAGCACAATCTATGAAAGAAAAAAATTGCAAGTTGTACCTTATTAAAAATTAAAACTTCTGCTCTGTGAAAGATCTTGTTGAGAGAATGAAAAAACAAGTCAAAGTCTGGAAGAAAATATTTGCAAAACACATATCTGATAAAGGACCTGTATCCTAAGCACAAAAAGAACAGTTAAATTTCAAAATAAGAAAACAATCCCATTTGAAAAATGGAAAAAAAGATAAAAAATACCTTCTAAAAGAAAATATACAGATGGCAAAAAAGCATATAAAAACATGTTCAACATCATATGTCATTACAGAATTGCACATTAGTACAAGAGTGAAAAACCACTACACACCTATTATGAATGACGAAAATTCTAAAAGCTGACAATACCAGTTACTGGCGAGGCTATGGAGCAACAGAAACTCTCATTCATTGCTAGTGGAAATGCAAAACTACAACAATTTTGGAAGACAATTTAGCATTAGGAACAATAAAGCTAAGTTTAGTTTTGCCATATGATCCAGCAATTGTGATAACAGGTATTTAGCAAACTGCTTTAAAAACTTATAACCCCATAAAAATCCGCACAGTCGTGTTCATAAAATCATTATTCAAAAGCACTAGAAACTGGAAGGAACTAAGATGTCCTTCAATAGATGACTGAATAAACAAGTTTTTGAAACATCCAAATATTTATATAATGAAATATTATTCCACCATAAAAAAAATGAGCTATCCAACTACAGAAGAAAGAAGGAATCTTCAATGCACAGAGCTACGTGAAAGAAGCCAGGGTGAAAAGGCTGTACACTATATCATTTCCAACTATACGTAATTTTAGAAAAAGCGAAACTATAATTATAGTGAAGAGTTTAGTGGTCCTCAGAACTGTAGGATCAGGGGATAGGTTTAAAGACATGATACACAGGGGTATTTTCAGGAATGAAACCACTCTGTCCAATCCAGGAAGTCAGGGGAATCCCAGCTTGGAATGCAAAATGTAATAAAGCAATCAACTGTATTACAAATATATAAAGATAACCAGAGTTCTTAGAGAATGGATGATTTTAAGACTGGAAAAGGAAGTATGTAAAATGAGTTTAGAACATCATATAGTGTCAGAAAGCAAGAAAGTGCTAAAAAAATTTAAAAAAATTAAAAAGCACAAATGAAGAAGAGAAGGTATGTCAAAGAGACACAGAGATGAATTTAAAGAGCTCCCAGGGGACAAACCTGGAGTGATTTTAGCAACAGAAATATAGTAGCATCAAATTTATAACTCAAAGTTATTTATAAAATAAATATTCATAAATCCATACTTATATAAGTAAATGCATACTTAATAAGTAAAATAATACCTAAATAAATAAGGAAGAATAGAGAACAGGAGAATATCAGATACTTTATGTAGGTACTGCTCTCACAGATATGGAACACACACTCTTCACTACTTAAGTATGAGATAAATATAGTGATTCATCCCAAAGTGCTCACTATTGGAATAGGGGGAAAAGGAGTAACTTTGTTGTGCAGAAACCTACCATCAAGGTTATTATCAAAGTGAGGTAATGCTAATGCTATCTCCCCTGGATAGAATATGATAAAATGGTACTTTGTCCCTGTGGTCTTTCTGTAAACACCTATATCCCCAGTCTAAAAATTTCTCTATTAAGGGATATTCTACCCAACATTTAGTGAATATTCCTCAAAATATGCCAAGTTCTTTAAAAACAAAGGAATTTGGAGAAAATGTCATAGCCAAGAGGACCCTAAAGGAGACATGATAACCGAATATACTATGGGATACTGAATAGAAAAGGGATATATATTTTGTAAAGAGTTTAAAAATATGAATGATTAATTGCCTGTAGAGACTTGGGTTTATTTCTGAGCTCTCTATTCTGTTCCATTGGTCTATCTGTCTGTTTTTATGCCAGTACCAAGCTGTTTTGATTACAGTGGCCTTGTAATATAGTTTGATATCAGGAATTGTGATCCCTCCTGCTTTGCTCTTCTTTCTCAAAATTGCAGCTGATATTCGGGGTCATTTATGGTTCTATATAATTTTTTGAAGTGTTTGTTCTATGTCCGTGAGATATGCCATTGGTACTTTGATAGGGATTGCATTGAATCTCTAAATTGCTTTGGGGAGTATGGACATTTTGATGATGTTGATTCTTCCAATTCATGAGCATGGTATATGTTTCCATTTGTTTGTGTCTTCCATGATTTCTCTCTTCAGTGTTGTGTAGTTTTCTGAGTACAGGTCTTTTACCTCCTTGGTTAGGTTTATTCCCAGGTATTTTATTTTATTTTTTTTGTTGCTATATCAGAGGGGATGTGGAGAAAAGGGAACCCTACTGCACTGTTGGTGGGAATGCAGGCTGGTGCAGCCATTGTGGAAAACAGTATGGAACTGCGTCAGAAAAATGAAAATGGAACTGCCTTTTGACCCAGCAATTCCACTACTGGGATTATACCCTAAGAATCCTGAAAAACCAATTCAAAAGAACCCTTGCACTCCAATGTTCATAGCAGCACAATTCACAATAGCCAAGTGCTGGAAACAACCTAAGTGCCCATCTACAAATGAATGGATCAAGAAACTATGGTACATTTACTCAATGGAATTCCACGCAGCAGAACCGAAGAAGGAGCTTATACCCTTTGCAACAGCATGGATGGAACTGGAGAGCATTATGCTAAGTGAAGTAAGCCAGGCAGTGAGGGACAAATACCATGTGATCTCACCTTTAACTGGATCACAATCAACAAAAGCAGAAAGCAAGCAAAACATAACCAGAGACATTGAAATTAAGAACAGTCTAACAATAGCCAGGAAGGAGCGGGGAGGGGACAATGGGAGAAGTGTTTTTAGGAATCACTGTAGAGGACACATAGTCAGAACTAAGGGGAAGGAAGGAGGCTGGGGGGGGGAGGAGGGGTTGAAGGGGAAGGGAGGAGGGGAGGGGAGAGGATGCAAATAACTTTAATTGAACAACAATAAAGTAATTATTTAAAAAATAAATAAAAAAATAAAAATAAAATTTAAAAAATATGAATGAAGCATGGATTTTAGTTAATTATGATGCATCAATATTGGTTCATCAGTTGGAACAAACATACGATATTCATATAATATCCTAAATAATATGGTGAAACTCTCTGCACTGTCTTTGTAATTTTCCATAAGTCTAAAGCTGTTTTTAAAATTATAAGTTTACATAAAAATATACTAGATCAGGTTTTTTAATAAACCTATTTCTATTTTCCCATGAAAAGAACTTTCAGACACTATTAATATGTGTGATAAGTAATAGCATTCTGGGACACATGGAGTCCTGGAATTACTGTATATTATATAATTTCTATTCATTGGACAAAGAATACAGAGCATAACAAATGAAATGGGAAGAGGCAGCAGTAAAGATACTGCTTTACCTCAGTTTCACCTAAGTTTTACAAAGCTTATTCAGCAAACAATATTGAGTCTTAATGTATGGTTTTTGTGTGTGTGTGTGTGTGTGTATTTTGGGGCAAATTGGTTAAAAGAAATGGCACACCATGAAGGAGAGTATGCCTTCAGTTTATAAGTAATGAATCACAGCTATGAAGTTCAAAGAATATAATAATTGTGAAAAAAATGGAAATCATTGTTCTAACACATTAATGAAATATAGAAATAAAGGCTCTTCTCAATCTACTTAATGCCATCAAATAAGCTGTTTGATAGGGGTTACTAGACACTTCTCCAGGGATTTCTATTGTCTAAGCCACTTGGTACACCCCTTTTAATTTACTACAGAAACCTAAGTTTCCTAGTCTTAGATAAATGGTATGATTATGAAATGAACACTCTCCCTAAAGTACAGTTCGAGGCAATTTACTTTTCTTTTTATTAACAAAGGCAAGCCCAAGATCTTGTACTCAGGAATTACAATCAAGAATGCAGATACTATAAAACATTACAATGAGACGTAATCAAATATTCTTGAATAAGTGTATCAATGTCTTCTTCAGCAAAGCATCGGTGCAGAAAATGCAACGAGAAGAGAGCGGGTAGAAAGGAGAGGACACTGGTAACAACAGAAGTGTTCATTATATGCTCACTGTGTGCCTGGCAGGGAGAGGGAAAAGCTGCTTTCCATCATTGTCCTCAAGTTCGTATGCCTCCTACATTTCTCTTTCAAAATTTATTGTAGTGAAATATTAACTGAGAATTAAGTAATGCTCTTATAAACAACACACTTCACTATAAATTCCCTTAGTGCCACGACCTCTTGCCTTAATGACCTACTTAGTGATTCTAACCCATTCATATAAACATTTTTGTTCTATATTTTTATAATACATCTATTGGTTTATGGTTAATAGTCTAAGAAAACCACTGGTAAGCATAGAATAGCTGTGAAGCCTTAGAATGAACATACAGCCAGTTATTCCCACCTCACTCTGAAAGCTGCCACTGAAAGTCAAGGTCATGCAACCTGTGACAACAGCACCAAAAGGTTTTCATATGCAATTTATCACCAAATACACAATGATCCAAACACTGCAGTACCCCTTAGGAAAAAAGTTAGAAAAGATACTGAATATTCAGATATCTGAATTTATGCTTCATTCTTCCCAAATTTCCTCAGTAGGATTTTACCTCTTTCGGAAAATCCACTGTGAGACCAGATTGCTCATGATATGGATAATTAATATTTAGAGGTGCGTATATACATATGTGTGTGTATATATACACATGTATATATGTATGTGTGTGTGTGTGTGTATGATATCTCAGAGTATTTGTTTTTGAGAAAATATTACCTAGATGGGTGAGTTGTTTTGACCAATTGATTGAATCCAGCAAAGCAATTGATGGATTCTTCTAAGCAATATTAGCTTATAATTTATTCAATAGGTTAGTTCATTCAAAATTGTCAATGTGGATGTAGATACATGAATAAAATCACAATACTTTCTTCAAACTGTGCAACATTCCCTTTTCCCTCTTTATCATTAAATTTATTTTACTGTTAATTTTTTTATACTAACGAACTGGACAAAGTATAACAAGCTACTTGGTTGAAAGAGAGAAAATGATTTTATATCTGCTGACTCTCTTGGTGTCCTTTAGGGTTCTATCCTTGGTTTCCTGGTTTGTTTTCCATTCAAAGCTCCCACGGTAGATCGATCACCTCTTCTTTCACAGGAAACTTTTACTGAATTGTGTTTGCATCACTGTTACCCTGTACACTCAACTATTGACCATAATAAGTTTCCTTCATTTTACTGATGTTGATGAAGCCTAACTTAGTAGCTAACACCATGCCAAGCATTAATTGAATTTTTTGATAAATGCAATTTTGTTGCTCAAAATACACAGTGGACTTCCACTACCAGCTGTGTGGTGGACTAGACATTCTGCAATGCATTCAGGTGCTGAAAAATACACAGATGTTGTCCTCTTTATTACATTCACTCTTCTGTATACTAAATACTAAATACTAACCAGTTCTGAAAGATCAGCCCATGTCTTCACATAACACGGAGTGTGTAAAAACTCTTTGCTTTTCATCCTTCAACTTAGCTTATGAGCAATATGTAAAAGAAAAACACCAATATTGACTAAAACAATATTTCAATTTTTTAAGTTGTTTGTGAAGGTTTGTATAGTTGGGTCTATAGGAAAGGTTTATAAATCTACCTGTTAAGTAGATTTATTGCCTTCATAAAGTTTATTTAAAGATATTAATCATGTTGCTTCTCTATGGATCATCTGCCAAATATGCAAAACAATTCCCCAAACAAAACTGCATTAAAATTTTAAGCAGAATTTTGTCTTATTTTTGTTTTAATTTCAATATATTTGGTTAGAGACTAATACTAAAAAGAACATTTTAGATGTCAGAAAAAATTTAATTTTTTAAGAAATTGTTTCAGCTAGGATAAACTTAATTATACACTAATTTTCTCATATAGCATAATGATTATGATAGATTATGTAGAAAAAAATGTGTTTATGTGTTGACTTGAATTTAATGCAGAATCTAATATTTTACTTAAATACATTTTTCAGGCATGCCGACTCCCACTCCAGTTCTGTGCAACCCTGCAGCCTTGCAACAACTTGCACACATGCAGGCCACCGACATCAGCCTTATACCCGTCTTCTGATGAAGAACAGGGAAAAGCCACCAACCCTGGATGCAACATACCCCAGGGGCCTGACTCAGAAAAACCACAAGATGGAGGCATAGGTAAACATGGTTGCCTTCTCACAAACCACTACAAAAATTACAGCTAAATTACGAAATAACTATCACCCAGAATCATCAGGAAATTGAGCTATATGGAAGTCCAACAACCAAGGAATTAAAGAAATCATATCCATCAGGATGGGTAGGAGGGGCAGAGACATGGATATACAGACACACAGAAGAGGTGATCCCAAAGTGTGGTAGATAAAAATTAGGGGGTATAGCTCAGGAGTGAGGGATCCCAGCACCACAGCAGACTACACAGCCCAGGGTTCCAGTACCAGGAAGTTAAGTTGACATAATTTCTAGCTGTAAAAATCAGTGGGGGTTGGCACAGAGGAAGAAACCA
>PVJI01030381.1:0-14031 GCA_004026765.1 Micronycteris hirsuta | reverse complement strand
TGTAATGAGAATATAAGGAAAAGAAAGAGAGAAAGGAACAGAAAAATATATTTGAAGCAATAATAACTGAGAATTTCCCCAAATGAATGTCAGACACCAAACCACAGATCCAGGAAGTTCAGAGAATTGCAAGCAAGATAAATAAAATAAATTTTAAAATCTTATACCTATAAATTCAAGCTGCAGAAATCACAAGTAAAGAAAACATATAAAAAGTCAGAGGACATTGAAAGAAGTTAGATATTTCTTACTTGCTGTTGTTTCCTTTTTTTTTTTTTTTTTTTTTTTTTTTTTTTTTTTTTTTTTTTTTTTTTTTGCTTTAGGAATCTGTACCTTGTTCAACAGGGACATGACAGTAAGTTATTTGTGGACACAAATAAGACTCTACGTCCTGCTATAAAAGCAACATGGATTTTAGTTATACCAAAAAAGAATAAGCTTATTTGAATTTTGTAAACTTTTATTATTATGTAGCTCTTCCATTTGATTTCTATTGTGGTAAAAAAACAAACAAACAAACAAAAAAAACCCGTAATATCTTCTAAAGGGATTTCATACATCCCACAGTGGGAATTGTATCTCTAATGTTTCACGTCTAAGGGAGCAAGGACCCCCATGGAACATGGGATGGCAAGCAGGACCCACATGTGTGATGATGGAATTTCCTGTGGGAAATCGGGATAATCTATTTCTTAGAATCAAAGCTTGCTCTTGCTAAGATCCCCTTCCCCCTGGATCAAAAGAACTTATGCTAATGCATGCCTAGCTTCCTCAGACCAGTGTTGACAATCCTTTCAAGCTCAGCCCAAGCCTGTTGTCTTTCCATTTACATATCTCTCCTTTTGATGTACCTTCCTGGATGTCTACTCCTGACTTGAATCTACAATCTATGTGTAGTGAACGAAAACCATTCTGATGTAATGTCCCATGGAACAACAATAAATACTGGTCAACACCAGGCTCAGGGCCTCTCCCATATCACAACGGAGGGGTCACGTAGTCCCAGATTTCTCTACTCCAGTGTTTTTTCTGGTAAGTTTATTCATGCATCTGTCATAGCAATACAAATTCTGTGGGACAGAATTTGCGACAATCTTCCCCACTTTTAAATAGACAGTACAGTATGGTGTTTTCCTGTTTGTTTGTCTTGGATATTTTCTGACCTCCCTTGTGGTATCTTCTCTGACGCACTGGGGGTCCAAGAATGTATATCTTAATGCCCATATATTTGTGAGTTTGCTATGTTTCCTCCTGTTATTAATCTCTAGTTTCACTCCATTGTGGCCAGAAAAGATACCTGGTATAATGTCAGTTTTCTTAAATCTGGTAAGACTGATAGGGTGGCCTCACACATGAGCCATGCTGCAGAATGTTCTGTGTGTGCTTGGGTAGATGTGGATGCTGCTCTGCAGCGTGTTCTTGTGTGTCTGTTACAGAATATACTTCAATGAGTCTATCTGGTGCTCTGCAGGTCCTCTGTTTCCTTGTTGATCTTTTGTTTGATCTACCAAAACAAAGTTGCAGCAGCCACGAACCAGGGCTGATACACTAACTGTTTAATGATATCACAGCATATGGCCAACCTTCAGAACTGTGCTGGCTCTGAACAGATGTCACAAGTCAGTTTTTTTCCTTGAGTTTCTAAGTCTTCTAAGTAAAGAACAAACTACACATAAAATATGTAACATATAAAAGCACATTACAACACACACAAACTATATGATGAATGAACTTGTTTATATAGTTAAAAGTACTATCACTGATTATTGACAGTGAGTCAGTTATATAAATCCTATGAAGGTAGGATTCACCCCTTCTACCAGTCCTTCTCAGGATGTTGTGGTTTTTAGGGAGGTTTGCTAATAGCATAAAACTTGACATGTGGATACTGAGGCAGACACCCCTTTAGACGTGCCATAATCCATCACTTACCCAAAGCAAATGTAATGCCACATAATTAAACCTGCATCCAATTTTGTTGATGGGCGAACCCATCTCATACCTTGACAAAAGTATTCAGAACGAAGAACATTTTTCCTGAGACGCTCCCAGTGCTGCGATCCTCCATCACACAACTGTCACTCAGTTCTACGATCTCAGTCACCACATACAGATTCATCCTTGTTCTCCGGCATTGCTCCAGCAATGGTGGCTCTGGGTCCCTCACTTTCCTGGGGCAGGGGGAGGAGAAGAGGGTCAGGGTGGGAAGAGATTCCTTCCTGGGTTACCCTGGGCTACCATCCTCCTCAGGACCTGGAAGGGGTGCAGAGACTTTGCACTTTGACAGGTGTTCCCTCCGTGAGTAGAAAGACATTGGCATATGAGTTAAGTTACCAAGGAACACAAAACATATTCTTTGCTATGCAGAGTGGAGGGGCCCCCACTTCCTGATGGGGGTGTGGGAAGGAGAGTATGCATGCCATTTTATGAAAGGCATCTGCTTTTCCAAAATCCTACGGGTCTTGTTAGAGGATAGATTACAGATGTCCAGTGTACCAGGGCCTCTCACCTGAGGAGGCTGGGAGTAGACAGGTGCACATGGTTGACAAGAGTCCTCACAATCCCTCCTGTCACAGCTGGGAACCCACAGTCACCATTGTCCATGAGCACAATTGTTGTGAGAATGGGGAGCAAACTGATAACTATGATGAAGCAGGGAAGACTCTGGATGATTATTCACGACCAGCACATGGGGGTGTTTATAGATTGACTGTCCTTCGTAAGTGGCTGGTAGGGCTGACTTGAAGATATAGGTTTGGGCAGGGGACATGTCAGGTCTGAAATACTGAAGACGGATTTCATCTCCATTGCAGCTCTGAGATTCAACTCTGGTTCTTCTTAAGGCCCCACCAGGGAAGGCACCCTGGATAACAGCCAAGTGCAATAAGAGCCCCTCAAATTGCTTTTCAGTGGAGAAGATCATGAGCCCCCACCGTGGATTCCTGTTGCCCCATGCGGGGAATTCAGGCCCTTATGAGGGGTATCCAAACCCCTTACTGTGTCTCTAAGAGGTTATGTCATCTGACATTTACTCGCCACCAAGTCTATTTTTGTCACCTTCATCCTGGTTGGCTGAGCTCCCACCTCCCTGACTTACCACTGCTCCTGAAAATGCCAAGCTCTGCCCTGTCCTGTCCCAGGACTTCAAACCCTCATCTGGACCACTTTCCTCCTGCTCTTGCTTCTCTCATTCTTCAGGTCTGAGTTCAATGTTAGCTCCACAGAGAGACCTACATAGACTCCCTCCCACCCAGCCCTTTTCTCACAAAGTCCCATTAACCTTAGAGCTCCCATCACAACCTGTAACTACCTCTAAATGAAACACATTATGTGTCCCCCAAACATGTATTAAAAGTATATAATTGCCTTCCTTTTCACATTTCAGGTTTGACATCAGACTTAGTTCTTTTTCTTGGTGCTAGATAATAAGATGTATCCCTAAAATTGGAGCCACTTTAACTGCTGAAAGAAATTCATAACCTCTGATGAGACATAGTAAGGGGTTTGGAGACCCCCCAAAGGGGTCTGAATTCCCCCCAAGGGGCAACAGGGAAATCCACATTGGAGGCTCATTACCTCCTCCATTGAAAAGCAAACTAAGCAAACAAGCAGAGCAGGAACAGAATCATAGGTATGCAGATCATTTGAAGGGTCATCAGTTGGAAGCAGAAAAACAGAGAATGGGGGAAAAGGTTCAGGGATTAAGAAGTACAAATTAGGACATACAAAATAGGCAGGGATGTTAAGAACAGTATAGGAAATGGAGTAGTCAAAGAACTTATATGCATGACCCACGGACATGAACTAAGGGAGAGGATTGCTGGAGAGAGTGGGGGTGCCAGGTGAAGGGGGGTAAGGGGGGTAAATTGGGACAACTGTAATAGAAAAGTGAATAAAATATATTTTAAAAATTTAAAGAGTCTTACAAGACACAAGAAATCATTGTGCCACACCCTGTCAAAGTAATGTTTATTCTCTAAATAGCCTGTGACTTTTAACTACTTTCTTACTTCAGTAACTTTTCACATTGATAGATGATTTAAATTGAAATCTCTGTTTCTAAAAGGCATAAAGTCAGGACTTCTGGCTAAGATGGAGGCATTGGTAGATACACTTTGCCTCTTAGCACAACCAAAAGAAGGACAACAACAAATTTAAAAACAAAAAATAACCAGAACTACCAGGAAATTAAACTGTGTGCAATTCCGACAACCAAGGAGATAAAGAAGAAACATTCATTTAGACTGGTAGGAGGGGCGGGGACAGGCAGACGGGCAGAGAGGACTCATGGCAAGGCAGCTGCTGCAGGACTGGGTGGGCAAGGCAGCGACTGGCTGAGTGGGCAGTCCCACATTCATGTGTGGATAGACCAGGAGGAACAACTGGGGAGCAAGACAGACTGCCCAACCCAGGGTTCCAGCATGGGGAAATAAAGCCTCGAAACTTCTGACTGTAAAAACCTCCGGGGGCTGAGGTGGTGAGAGAAACTCCCAGCCTCATAGGAGAGTTCACTAGAGAGACCCACAGGTTCCTAGAACATACACAAACCCACCCACCTGGGAATCAACAGCAGAAGGACCCAATTTGCTTCTGGGTGGTGGGGAAGTGACTGAAAGCCAGCCGAGAGCTGAGCAAGTGGCATTGTTCCCTCTCTGACCCCTCCCCCACATGCAGCACCACAGTGCAGTTTGCCCCAACCTGGCCAATACCTAAGACTCCACCCCTTACAAGTAACAGTAGTGCTGAGAGAAAAAAAAAAAAAAACATGGCCCAAAATAAAGAACAGATCAAAGCTCCAAAAACAGAACTAAGCAATGAACAGGTAGTCAACCTACCAGATGCAGAGTTCAGAACACCGGGAATCAGGATGCTCACAGAAATGGTTGGATATGGTCGCAAAATAGAGGAAACAGTGAAGACTATGCAAAGTGAAATAAAGAAAAATACACAGGGAACCAACAGTGAAGGGAAGGAAACAGGGATCAAATCCAAATCAATGATTTGGAACATAAGGAAGAAATAAACATTCAGCCAGAACAGAATGAAGAAACAAGAATTCAAAAATATGAGGAGACGCTTAGGAACCTCTGGGACAACTTCAAACATTCCAACACCCAAATCATAGGGGTTCCAGAAGGAGAAGATGAAGAGCAAGACATTGAAAACTTATTTGAAAAAATAATGAAGGAGAACTTCCCCAATCTGGTGAAGGAAGTAGACTTCCGGGAAGTCCAGGAAGCTCAGAGTCCCAAAGAAGTTGGACTCAAGGAAGCACACACCAAAGCACATCCTAATTACATAACCAAAGATTAAAGATAAAGAGAGAATCTTAAAAGCAGCAAGAGAAAAAGAGACAGTTACCTGCAAAGGAGTGCCCATAACACTATCAGCTGATTTCTCAAAAGAGACCTTACAGGCAAGAAGGAGCTGGAAAGAAGTATTTGAAGGCATGAAAGGCAAGGACATACAACCTAGATTATTCTACCCAGAAAATCTGTTATTTAGAATGGAAGGACAGATAAAGTGCTTCCCAGAAAAGGTCAAGTTAAAGGAGCTCATCATCACCTAGCCCTTACTATATGAAATGTTAAAGGGACTAATCTAAGACAAAGAAGATGATTAAAAATATGAACAGTAAAATGACAACAAACAACTATCAACAACTGAACCTAAAAAAAACATAAAAAGTAAACCAAACAAACAACTCAAACAGGAACAGAATCACAGAAACGTAGATCACATGGAGGGTATCAGTGGGGCAGTGGGAGGGGGAGAGAGGGGGAAACGGTTCAAGGAATAAGAAGCATAAATATAGGTACAAAATAGACAGGGGGAGGTTAAGAACAGTATAGGAAATGAAGAAGCCAAAGAACTTATGTGTATGACCCATGGTCAAGAACTAAGGGGGAGGATTACTGGAGGCAAAAGGGGTACCAGTGGGAGGAGAGCAGAGGAGGAAAAATTAGGACAACTGTAATATTATAATCAATAAAATATATTTTAAAAATAAAATTTAAAAGATGCAACAAAGAAATAAAAGGCATGAGTTAAGTTCCTTATTAAGCCTTAAAAGATTATTGAAGGACCCCTGGCACCAGGTTAAATTAAACCCTAGGACACTGAAGCATATGGACTTTATTTAAACAAAGAGTCAGAGCCTTTGTCTCACTTAATACTTTTTTTTAAACATCTTTTTTTTTAAAGATTTTATTTTTATTTATTTTTAGAGAGAGGGGAAGGGAGGGAGGCAGAGAGGGAGAGAAACAGCAATGTATGGTTGCCTCTCACATGGCCCTCACGGGGACCTGGCCTGCAACCTAGGCATGTACCCCGACTGGGAATCGAACCGGGACCCTCTGGTTCCCAGTCCGCACCCAATCCACTGAGCTACACCAGCCAGGGCATCTCGCTTAATACTTTGATAACTTATATTTTAATGATTATTTCTCACTCATTGCATATCCCCCTGATTCCCTAAATATATTTTATTTTAGGACAGGCATTTTTATCTGTCTTGTCATTACTCTATTCTCACTGCAAAATGACACAATGACAAATGACAATTGCACCTTTAAAATTTACTTATCGGATAACTGACATGAATTAGTCAAATAAATGAATGCATGCATACTCAAAAAGAAGAGCAGAGCCTGGGATGTTATTTTCTTCATTCCGAGCCTCAGGGACAAAATCTACTGATGCCCCCAGAGGAGGGCACCGTTTGGGGCTGTTGACCAGACCCTTCCCCTCCTGCGGCCTCACCTCTTCTGAAGATCTGTCCAGGTTTCACATGGGGTGCTAACAATCTTATAATTGATGGAGGATCCTTGGCACTCAGTAGTCTCCTCCGAGACGCTTGCTTCTGACCCAGCACTCACACCCCCATCCACGTGCTGCTTCCAGACCTCAGTGTAAATGAAGTGGCCTGGCACTTCCACAGGAGCAGCTGAAAACAGACAAGGAAGCCTGAGGATTAGCCAGCAATTCACCCTGGAACACATGGGAACTGGAATGGAAATGGAATGACTGAGTCTTAGCCTGCCCCAACTCTCCTACTCAATTAAATATATCATCTCAGAAGCTATCTTATCAATAACAAATACTTTGAGTTTAAATTACTCCTGAGGACAAATGTCTGCATCCACTCAGGAGCTGGGATGATGTCCTAACCCGAAGAACTGATGACATCCCTTGCACCCAGGTCCAGGAGACCCATGATATCATCTTTCCCAGCACAGCACCAGCCCCAGGAGGCAGCTCACAAGGCAAAATTTGTTTTGGGTTTGGACCCAAACAGGCTTGAGTTTGAGTCCCAGTTCTATCAGTTCCAAGCTATATAATCTGGAACAGATTATTTTCTAAGCTTTCATTTACCTCTATGTAAAATGAGGATCATATTCCTGACTCAAGAGTCTGCTCTCAGTATTAAATGAACCTGGTTCATAATTGGAAAGTTCTCAGATACTCTTAGTTCCTTGTTCTGCGCCCATAGACAAGTCCAATCCTGTGTGGGCATCTCAGCAGGTCTTATGTGCTGTACCCCTTCTCTCTGCACCCTTGCTTCACAGTCCTTCCCTCCTACGCCCCTGGCTGACAATACCTGGGACCACGACACTTGGTTCGAGGATGTCCATGAGGGTGGCGTCAAGTGGAACATCAGGTAGTTGCCAAAATCGTGAGCGAGGCTTCTTCCTCTGTATTAGCGAAAACCAACATATTTTGTTGGCGTTCACAAAGCCTTTGACAGGCTTGAGTTCTTTGTCTCCAATCTCTTCGACCAGTCTCTTGACGGTGCTCTCAAACACGGAGGACATGTTGCTAGGTGCAGATAGAAGGGAAGTAGAAAGATCAGGTGGGTCTCACAAATGAGATTAAATTGGTTGCCAAGTGTCATTCGGAGGGAGCCGACAGTGACTTGACTATTTCATAGGCCTTTATCACATCTACACAGTGACATAGCATGCGTGTGCCAGGGGCCCCCATGTAGCTGGAATGGGCCCTAGGTCTTCCCTGGACAACTCTCTAGCAGGATGACCTTTAGTGAGCAGAGATGAGACACTAGCCAGGAGTCCCTACTAGGTCAGGGACCAACGAGCCTTTACTTAATTTACTGTAAGTGACAAAGAGGAGGTAAATTTCCTTCCAAAATTAAATGTACCCACTCTGTTAGGCCACTACAGTTCAGATCAGGCCAGCCAAATTGTATGATTATTAGTCACTGTCTGAGGACTGATTTTTATGTTTGTGAGAATTTCCTATGTTCAGTCCTACAAAGCCCATGCTTTTTAAGATTTTATATAATCTTGCCATGTCTGAAATAGAGCAAGTCACTTTCACAAAGATGGGCATGGGATGGTTGGATAAATAGCCAGAAGCCCGCGCTGTTGTGCCAGTGGACTGGGACTCAGCACAGCATCATGAACTGCCGGTTTCTCCTAAGCGTCAGGAGCCTGGTGGAGGTGGTCGTCCCAACCTGGATGCCATTCTCATTCTGCTTTTAAACACTTTCAGTGTCAGGCAGGTAGCAGAACTGGACTTTACAGCCCTCAGCCCTTCACAGAAACACCGGTTTTGACAACCACCCATGGCCAATAGCACCTCCGCAGGATCCCGGAGTCCAGCGGGGAGGTCCCGGCACTGCCTCGGAGCTCATCCCGGAAGGATGCACTGAAGAGGGGAAGCGGAACAGTGTCCTTCCCCTGTCACCCCTTCTCCAAGGCAGCATAGTGCAGGCCAGGCTAACCCCTTGGCCCACGACATCTCCCATGGGGGACAGTGAGAGCCAGTGAGCACCCAGCTATCCCAGCTGTGCAAGACCTGTTGAAGAAGCCTGCTTCTCCTCCCTCCCACCCAAACATGGAGGCGGATTGTCTTGGCTGAAGACTCTGAGAACAGAGGTCCATCGATAGATGTGCAGATAAGGAAGATGTGGCATGTGTATACAACAGAACATGACTCAGCCATAAAAAATAAAATCTTGCCATTTGTGACAACCTTGATGGACCCAGAGGGTGTTATGCTCAGTGAATAAATCAGACAGAGAAAGACAAATACCATATGCTTTCACTAGTATGTGAAATTTAACAAAAGAGAATAAATAAAACAAAACAGAAACAGATCCATAGATACAGAGAATGAGCTGACAGTTGCCAGCAGGGAGGGGGTGAGAGTGGGTGAAAGCAAAGGACGTATCACAGATACATCCCTTATCCTTGTGTGTTGCACGCTGTTACCCAGAATTCTCCTTTATTAGGGAGAACTGTAGAAAGAAGTGCCTACTTTGAGGATGGGGAGGCATCAAAGTGAAACAAACCCCAAACTCCTCTACTTGTCTCACAAACCTATCCTGAACATGTCTGTCTATGACCATAGTATCTTCTTTTCTTATTCATGCCCTGGTTGCCGGTTAGAACTTTCCAGATTGTGTATTGCTTTGTCTTACAGAGAAAGGTTCCTATGAGTAGAACTTCCAATCTCCAGACTGCCTGATATCAGACAAATCCAGGAAACAGAGCAATGCACTCTGTTTGTGGTGTTTTCTTTCCACCAGCAGGTCCCTGACTCAATTTTCCGGTGCAGTGTCCTGGAAAATAAGTACAGGGCTCTTTTCTGAGGGTTTCTCATCTCCCCTAGAAGACCTGGTCTGGAGCTTAGCTCTGGATCATGCCATCTTACCTCTCAAGTCCTCAGCCAAAGTCTCTGGACTGCAATCAGGAAGAACTTATATATCTGTGAGGCAGTCCCATAGCAGAGTGGATAGAGGTCTTGGGAAACCAAGAGTGTCTGGTCCTGACTCACAGAGAACAAGTCGATATGTGGATTCATTCACGAATGAATGATTGTTGGAATAACTTATTTGGCTTCTTTCAAAATTGTCTCCTGACTTCCAGCAAAGATGGAGGCATCGGTAGATACACTGTGCTTCCTCACACAACCAAAAGGACAACAACAAATTTTAAAACAAAACCAACCAGAACCAACAAAAAATCAAACTGTATGGAAGTTCAACAACCAAGCAGTTAAAGAAGAAACACCCATCCAGACCAGTAGGAGGGGAGGAAATGGGCAGCAGGGGCGGAGAAGACAAATGGCAAGGCAGCGGCTGGTGGACCCGGCGGTCCCACATTTGCATGCCAATAAACCAGGAGGAACAACTGGGGAGCGAGACAGACTGTGCAACCCAGGATTCCAGCCTGGGGAAATAAAGCCTCAAAACCTTTGACTGAAAAAACCTGTGGGGTTGATGCCATGGGAGAAACTCCCAGCCTCACAGGAGAGTTTGTTAGAGAGACCCACAGGGTCCTACAATGTCCACAAACCCACCTGCCTGGGAATCAGCACCTGAAGAGCCAAATTTGCTTGTGGATAGAGGGGAAAGTGACTGAAAACCGACGGAGAGCTGAGCAAGCAGCATTGTTCCCTCTCAGACCCCTCCCCCACATACATCATCACAACGCAACAACTTGGGTTACCCCACCCTGGTGAACACTCAAGGCTCTGCCCCTTACTATGTAACAGGAGTGCTGAGACAAAACAAAAAAAAAAAATGGCCCAAATGAAAGAACAGATCAAAGCTCCAGAAAAAATACAACTAAGCAACGAAGAGATAGCCAACTTATCAGACGCAGAGTTCAAAACACTGGTAATCAGGATGCTCATTGAAATGGCTGAGTATGGTTGCAAAATAGAGAAAAAAGTGAAGGCTATGAAAAGTGAAATAAAGGAAAATGTATAGGGAACCAATAGTGATAGGAAGGAAAGCGGGACTCACATCAACAATTTGGAACAGAACAAAGAAATAAACATTCAACTAGAACAGAATGAAGAAAAAAAAATTCAAAAAAAAATGAGGAGAGGCTTCGGAACCTCCAGGACAACTTTAAATATTCCAACATCTGAATCATGGGGGTGCCAGAAGGAGAAGAGGAAGAGCAAGAAATTGAAAGCTTAGTTGAAAAAATAATGAAGGAGAATTTCCCCAATCTGGCAAAGAAAATAGACTTCCAGGAAGTCCAGGGAGCTCTGAGAGTCCAAAAGAAGTTGGACCCAAGGAAACACACACCAAGGCACATGATAATTATATTAGCCAGGATTAAAGATAAGGAGAGAATCTTAAAAGCAGCAAGAGAAAAGGAGACAGTTACCTACAATGGAGTTCCCATTAGACTACCAGCTCATTTCTTAAAACAAACCTTGCAGGCAAGAAGAGGTTGGAAAGAAGTATTCCAAGTCATGGAAGGCAAGGACTCCAAGATGACTCTATCCAGCAAAGCTATCATTTAGAATGGGAGGGCAGATAAAGTGCTTCCCAGATAAAGTCAAGCTCAAGGAGTTCATCATCACCAAGCCCTTATTATATGAAATGTTAAAGGGACTTATCTAAGAAAAATATGATAAAAAATATGAACAGTAAAATGACAACAAACTCATAACTATCAACAACTGAACCTAAAAAAAACAGAAACAAAAACAAACTAAACAAACAACTAGAACAGGAACAAAATCACAGAACTGGAGATCACATGGAGGGTTATCAGCAGGGAGGGGAAGGGGGGAGAATGGAGGAAAACGGTACAGGGAATAAGAAGCATAAATGGTGGGTACAAAATAGACAGGGGGAGGTTAAGAATAGTATAGGAAATGGAGAAGCCAAAGACTTATATGTACGACCCATGGACATGAACTAAGGTTGGGGGGGATGAGGGTGGGAGGGGGTGTGCAGGGCGGAGGGGAATAAAGGAGTGGAAATGGGACAAATGTAACAGCGTAATCAATAAAACATATTTTTTTAATGGCTCCCTTTGTCCCAGGTGTTATCTCTCCTGTTATCTCTGTTTACCTGCTGTGGTTACCTCTCAAGTGGTCTCGGTCAGAGGAGATAGGGTCTTGCTCGGCGCAATTCACCAGCTTGCTGTAAATTGCTGAAATTGCTCAAATTAATTTTCTTATCTCAGTTTTTCTCGTCTAAGTTTCTGTGTTCCACTTGCCCAAGAATTTTCCTAGCTTCTTACCATCATGTCTCAATATGCCATCTAACATGCACTGTATGTAAAATGTAACCACGGATCAACAAGAAAGAGACCAATGTGGGGATGGCCATGGCCCAGTCACATTATTTTCTTGAAAATTCTCCTAGTGATCTTCTTAGGTTAGCCTTGTTCACAGGTTTTCACGGAGGCCTCTTCTCTTGGGCCCCTCCCTGCCCCTCCTTGCCTCCCTCCTGTTTCTCTGTCTCCCCTTCTTCCTGACACATACATAGCAGTGTTCTGATTCGTTCTGAGAGTCCGAGATTTAAGAAGCCACGGCACCGCTCTTCCGTAGCTGTTGGCTCGACCGTCAGCACAGACCAGGATCTGATCGCGGTTCATCACCCCCAGCTCCAACACCCTGCCCCACCCACCCTCAACTCCTGCTGGGCTTATTGCAGTCCCCTCACGAGACTCCCCCCTCCTGACCTTCCTGCCTTACTGTGTCTGCCGTCCGCACGGCAAGCACAAACAGCCTTTCAAAACATGTGTCACGTTTCATGGGTGATTCCAGATTTCTCTACTTGCTTCCAAGCCCCCCTCAAGTACAAACAAAGTCATGACAATGATCGACAATGGCCTGCATGTACTTACCTTGATTTCCAAAGAATGCTTTCTCTCACTCCACCTCTTTGTATGCCAGGAATTTCTGCCTCTGCAGTCTTAGCACTTCCTGATTCCTCTTCCTGGAATCTTCTCCCCAAAATGGACATAGAGTTCATGCCCCCTTGCTTCATTTCAATTCTTAATTCATGAGTCACTTCTCAGTGAGGCCTTTACTGTCAAATTGCAACCAATCTCCAGATTTTTTTGCAACCAATCTCCAGTTTTGCTCATCTGGCAAAACTGAAACTCTCCACCCATTGAGCAAGTCCTCATTCTCCCTCCACTTCCCCCTCCTCACCCCAATGGCAACCGCCATTCTACTTAGTTTCCAGGAGTTTGACTCCTTTAGATGCTGCATACACAGTGTTTTCTCTTTGTGACATGATTATTCCACCTAACATAGTGCCCTCAAGGTTTATCCATGTTGTAGCATATGCCAGAATTTCCTTTATTTTTAAGGCTGAATAAAATTCCGTTGTACAGACAGACCACATTTGGTGTATCCACTCTTTTGCTGATGAACATTTGGGTTGCTTCCATCTTTTGTTTTTTGTGTCTACTGCTCCTGAACACGGGTGCACAGATGTCTCTTCAAGGTGCTGCTTTCAGTTTAGACACACCCACACGGGGAATTGCAGGACCTTATGGAAATTCCATGTTTGTGTTTGAGGAACAGCCCACACTGTTTCCCACAGTTGCTGCATCATTTTATGTTACCACCACCACCGAGTGCAGAGGGCTCCAATGTCTCATCAACACTCATTACTTTCTGGAATTTTTCTCTTTTTTGGAGCAACCATCTGAATGTATGAGATGATATCTTACTGTGCTTTGGATTTGCATTTCCCTAATGATCAGTGCTGTTGAGCAGTTTTTCATGTGCTCGTTGTCCATTTGTATATCTTTTTGGGAGAAATGTCTTTTCAAGGCCTCTGCCCATTTTTAATGGAATTATTTATTTATTATTCAACTTCAAGGGTTTTTTTGGTTTGTGTATATATAGTTGGTTGAAGTATTTTAAAGTATAGATATCATGACATTTTATCCCCAAATACTTCAGTAGATATCCCTTTAAAAAACAAAACACTTCCTGCATAATCATTGTACGTATTATCCTATCTACCAATTAAGAATTCTAATTCCCAGTTGATAATTCCATAACCCAATAATTTTCAACATATCCTAACCTGCCCTCCCATTGGTGAAGGTTTTGAGGCCTTCCTGAGCCTTCCGAGCAGCCTTGGTTTGGGGCTGGGGAGACACAGGCTTTCCATTCAATCCTCAGATGGGGGTCAGGGCTCAGTGGGGCCCAGAATCAAGGTGAGAATCTGCTGAGGTCTGGAACTCACCTTCTGGAAAGATTCTCTCCTCCTCATCCTCTGCGACGTGAAGAATGCCT
>PVJI01030380.1:0-14387 GCA_004026765.1 Micronycteris hirsuta | reverse complement strand
AGTGTCAGGTAATCATCCTTCTCAGTCTTGTGAACCAGTTAACACTGCTACCAGGCAGAACCATTAACATGCTGACTTACTTTCCTAACATAATAATCCTCTGGCACTGAGCTCTGCTGATTGATATTTGACTTAATAGAGCTGATCTGGTTAAGCTCCCTGGTCTCCAAGGGCATTATTCTGACTGTGGGGATATAAATTTTTTTTTTTGTTAAAGTAAGTTTAATATTTTTACAGAAATATACTTTCTACCCACCTTGCTGGAGCTGACTAATACAGATGTCTTCTGCTGCAGACTGTGTGGAAGTATAAACTGGAGACCTGCATGGCAAAGGTCCTGCATGCTGGTCCTGTCCACGCGTGTAGAAAGATTCAGTGGTTCACTCAAGAATCCAGGAGGCTGAAGAGGAAAGAAAGTGATGGAACTTGGGTGGAAGGAAAGGAAGCTAGCAATAAATAAAAAATGGCAGGAAGGTCCCAAACTCACCTGGAACCCATTAGAATGTTGAGAACCACTTTTCCAGAATATTTTCCTGGTGTTATTTTCAGCTTCTGTGTTTATTAGAAAGAGTCCATTTGGGAACAAGGACAGTACAATTTAGTAAAGAGATCTCTTTGAGGCACGTCAGTCCCTGGGATTTTCTTTGGAGGGTCTTGATGCGGCTGGTAGTAAAATCACAGATAAGAGCAACCAACTATTAATAAGTATGTGCCCTTAAACCAGTGTCCATAAAACCGATTTTCTAAAGACACTGTGTGTTTAAAATTAAAAATAGAGCTTTCAGATGAAGTAGTGAAATACATTTACTTTTCCATGTGATGCTCTTTAATTCTTATCTGGTTGACAGGACAAAAATACTAAAGGTTACCTATATTTTGGCTGTTAGAGCCCACAATTCCTGGCCTCAAAGCAGGGAGTTAAATATGCTGTCTGGGAGTTAAATATTTCTGTGAAGTTCACGCAAGTTCCTTAACTATTACAGAATTCAGCTGGAATAATTAAAAAATATTTAAATCAGGGAAATTGGATCTAGGAAACTTAAACGATATTGTCTAATTTTTATTAAAAATAGAAATATTCTTTTGAAGTAAAAAAGGATTTCCATTTTTTAAGAAAGTTAAATTCTGGGAAAAGATCATCAAGCAAATTGCTCTTAAGGGGGCCGTGAAGAAACTACTTTATATTCTTGTTTAAAATTTGTATTTTCACTTAAATGTATCTTAAGATACATCTTTGGGAGGAAAAGGGACGTATGCTGTCATTTAAAAAATAAAAAGACCTTGGAGCGCGTTTGAAACCTGCAGTTTGGTGCTGGCGCGTGAGTCCCTGCCCAGTGAACAGACAGAGCCCAGTGAGTCCAGGGCTCTCATTCGGCCCCCAGGCTCTCAGGTTGGGTTGGGGAAGAACACTTTCATAGGCTGCAGTAGAAGGGCACAGGCTTTGGGATCTGACAGTGTATTGAGACTTCAGGACATTCTTCCACAGGAGTGTATGCTTCTGCTTACAGTGGGTGAGTCACTTAACCAATGGGGACTACTGCATCCTCACCTGCAAAATGGGGAAACTCCAGCAGGATTGGGGTGATACAACAAGAAAATGTGTACCAAATGTTTGATCATAGGAGTTTGCAATAGAGTTGCCGTTGTTATTATTATCATGACTATTACTGTAAGTCAGGATTTCATCCAGATCTGGAATTATGCTCCTGTGAGGAGCTGGCCACAGGCATTTATGTGTCATTTCTCGGCTGGAAAGGCTTCCTTCTCTGCCACCAAGGTCCAGCTCCTCAGCCGCTTCCCATTGGATGTGAAGGCTCTGAAGGGATAGCATGAGTTTATTTTTCATCTTCACTTTTTCCATCCAACTCGGTTTGATTGGGAACAGGTTCTCCTCTCGCCACCTGTCAGGGGAACGCCTTTGCCAGAGAAGAGGCCTGCCCCTGCTCTCACAGCCCGTCAGCTGTTTCCCATCTGTCTCACCTGTAGGGCGTTAGGCCAGACTTGCCGAGGATACCAAGGTGAGAAGACAATAAGAGCATATGGTCTTGGGGACAGCATGTTGTCTCAGCACCAGAGTTCTATCTCTCCCATGTCCGAGTGTCCAGTTCCCAGCTAATTTTGCCCTTACTGTCCCTGTGAGACTGCTACACTGGTCTTTCTCCATGACAATCTTTGGACTCTGGATTTCTGGCCTTGACTTGAATTTCCTGTCCCCTTGGACATTGTTTCTCTTCAGTCTCTGAGCACATTGCTGCCTGCCTTCCACCTTTCCATTCTCTTTCCCAGCCCTTTCCCCACTCACAGAGGGCAACTCAGAGTGAACCAGTTGAAGACAATGAGCATTGCTTGGAAAGGGCATGAGCTTTGCAACCAGGCAGATTGGAATTTGATTCTTAGCTCAGTCATTTACTTGGCGATAAGTTACTTAATTTCTCTGAGCCCTCATTCTTTCAAAGTCACAAAAAGCGGAACTTTGCCGTAGTGCTCAGAGGTGCTCCTTTCATGTGATTAGCAGCATACGACCATACCTCTCCATCAGGACACTGGATCAATAATTGATAAACTCTGTGAACCATAGTGAAAAGATAACTGTGATATTATCTAAATTAAATCAAGATTTGTAAAATAGCCATTTGCTGTTTGGGTGGAAAATGCCACCATTTTCAAAACATCTCTTTCAGAAAAGGATTTGCCTCTGTTTCTATGAAGCCAAACTTAGACTATGACCCAGGAATCTGGATTGAGCAGCACAGTGACCCTCAGTGCGGTGACGAAAGTGTGTGGAGAGACTTACTCCAAGTTTGTCCAAGAGCCACAGAGCACAGTGAAGGCAGACACTAATGCCAAGCATCAGGAAGGTATCAGACATGCTTGGCTTTTCCTTTTCTTTTAGTTCTGAGTCTAAAATTGTATCTTATCTTCTGTAACTTCCTAATAGATTGTAGGTGGGCCAATGAATCTCAATTGAACACTTTACTCAATAAGATTAAAGCAGTTAAATCTTGGTATACCAAAATCTCTATTACTTTAGAAGACATTCAGAAAGAAAATCAAGATTTCTAACTAAGAGTCTCCTGTAACCTAGCAGTTCTTCAAAATTATGACAGAGCTGCCTTAGAGTTATAGGGATCTAGAGTCATGTGGAGCTAATCCAACCATATTATTAATAACAGACCTTATGTTCCTATTCCTTCCTTACACAGTATATGGATTATTTGGGACCCTGTTCTTTATTTCTGACTCTGTATGCCTATAAAGTGGATTTAGATTATATACTACAGCTGATTAGAAAGAACCCTGTTCAGTCAAGCATTTAATATTGAGTTATTACCCAACCCTGACTCTTTAGAAATAGACATTGATCTTGCCCCTGAACGCAGCGCTGGAAGAAACAGTGGCATTTTCTGTTCAGAGAGAAGCAGGCAATATTTTCTCATTTTCTGTTCTCCAGCGGCACAGAGGTGGCACCCTCACTGAGGTCCAGGCTACATTCTTAGAGAGCCTACCACCCAGTCCAAAAAATGAAAGGTGATGTCTTGGGACATAATTTCTATAATAATCGCCTTCAAAATTAACACAGATAAAGGTCTCCAAAAGCTATCAAGGCAGCTTATGACAGAGATGAATGTAAGCAATACCCTGTTAAGTATATCCATTAATCACTATTTAAAATTTTTTTACAAAGTTGTTTTATTTTTTAGTTATAGTTTTCCTTTGAACAAAGTGTTTGGTTAACTATTTAAGTGGATAGAGATACCATTAACCCTTTCTCTCTCCCATGGAGAGATTTAACATGAAGGATTTAACATTCAGTGCTAAATTCATCACATCTTAGCACACAGGCAGGCAGACCTGGTATCTCTGCATTATATAATTATATAATTCTTGTTATTTCACCAGAATTATTAAAAGACATTTAATAGGCAGCCGCTTAGCTATAATGCTTTCTATGGCGTGGCCACATAGGAAGCAGAGAAATATTTGCTCTCTGGGGATGTATGCTTTGTTTTACCACTTTTGAAAAGCTAGCGGACGGTGAGGCATGTATTTCACTGGAGATACAGACTGGAGTTAAGTTTGGTGTTGCCAGGTAGTGATATGCAGGAATATTCCGTTTCTATTTCAGCCACTTGTGTTCTTATCAAGCTATGCAGCTGAGCCGCATTTTGGCTCTCAGTACCAGTTCATATAATACGTGTGCGTGTGGATGTGCGTGTGTACACACGTACATGGGGACCCACACAAACAAATACATATATATTAGCCGTAATGTACAGACTATGACTTAGCTCTGGAAAGGTATAAAGTAATTGCCATTCTCCAAACTAAGTTCTGAATATATTAGACAGCGCATTGTATGAGTAGGAATCTGCGAAGGAGGCCCTTGAGTTCTGGGGATGGTTCCCATTACAATGGGTCAGAGCTGCCCTTGAGCTACCACATTCTCCCCGTCCTGGCAGACACGCTCCCGTGCTGCGCCCTTTCAACTTAGGCTAGTGTTGTTGCAGGCTTGGCTCCTGACTTAGCAGACAGCACACCTGGAGCTCCTGGCTGATCGAGAACTTTGCCTCTCAGCGTCCTCTGGACACCGGTGCCCAGGATGATGGTCAGGCCTGCTGTTCAGACTCGCTACCATGTCTTAACCTCAGGAAACTCTATACAGTGTATGGCAAAAGTAGGTTTACAGTTGTTCATATGGAAAAGAATAATAATTAATAATTATAAAAGAATAAACTGTGTGCCCGGCTGGTGTAGCTCAGTGGATTGAGCGCGGGCTGGGAACCAGAGGGTCCCGGTTCGATTCCCAGTCGGGGCACATGCCTGGGTTGCAGGCCAGGTCCCCAGTGAGGTCCCCAGTGAGGGCCACGTGAGAGGCAACCATACATTGCTATTTCTCCCTCTCTTTCTCCCTCCCTTCTCCTCTTTCTAAAAATAAAAAAATAATAAATAAAATATTTTAAAAAAAAAAAGAATAAACTGTGTTTCACATACTGACAGCAGTAAACCTACTTTTGCCACACCCTGTATTTTTTACTAATCCTTCACTCTCATCCCCAATGTTAATAGAAAGGCCATAATATATGGTTATTGTTTCATTTTCTGATGACTCTTTTTCTCTGCCGAGGATTCCATTCTCCAGTGCCTTTGTTATTCTCCTTTTTGGGCTAAGATTTCCTTATATAGGAGGTATCATGCTGCATGGCCTTCCTGAATGGCATGCCCTATTATTCAGTGTCTGACATCTTGGAGTTTTGTTCAAGCTGAAAATGCAAGTGATAGTCTACCCCTAAGGCCCTTCTGTATCTTCCAAGGTCTCAGGTTCATTATTTATATACCTTGGCTGTGAAGAAGGAGCAAGAAACACAAGGATAAAGTAGGACTGCCAGAGGAAACTCAAATGATGCATTTTAAGAGAATAATTCTTTTCCTCTGAGATACTAAACTGACTTCAGGACCATGGTTTCCAAATTTGGCTGTGGGATTTGGCCCCACATAAGAGGCTCCTGAGCTTTCCTCCTTTCAGGGGCACATCAAATCTACAACTATACATGAAAAAATTTCCTCTAAAAGAAACCCATGAAGTAGCTGAGTGACTCATTGGTTGACTGAGAACCAAACCATGTGAAAATTGACAGGAAAGACTGAGACATACTCTTGCCACAAATCCCCCACCCCACACAGCAACATACAATCAGGAAGAAACTTCCAGCTTTTGACTCCAACATGTCCCGTCTCAATTTTTAAGATTTCTACTTGAAGGGTAGACTCCTAAAACCTCTGAAAGCCATCAGGGTTTGTATACAAGAGACTTACCAGACTAAAGCAAACAAAGAAACCATTTTTAATGGGCTTACAAGATCTTGCCAGACTGTCCTCCCAGGACATAACCATTTTATGTCAGCATGGATGAACCTTAAGGGCATTATGCTAAATGAAATAAATTAAACAGGAAAGACAAATACTGTATGATCTCACTAACAATGTGGAATCTGAAAACAACAACAAACCAAACAAACTCATAGAAGCAAGGAACAGAGCGAAGGGAAAAAAAAGGAATAGACACAGACAACAGTATAGTGACTACCAGAGGGAAAGGTGGGTGGGGTGAAATAGAGGAAGGTAAAGGCGGGTAAATGATGGTGGAAGGAGACTTGGGATGATAAACACACAATATAATATACAGATGATGTATTTCATGGTTTTGTTGGCAGGATTAAGCTTGTGTATAGGTTATGGTAACAATGCTATGAGGACTAGTCATAATTTACCCTATACAGTGAACAGAAATTATATTGTTCCGGCAAGCCACATTGTTCCAATTCACTATATTATACATTTCTTGGCTCTAAGGCATTGATGTTCTCCATTAAAAAGCAAATATATTATCAGAGAAAGCTTCTAGAAAGGAGGCAAGTGTGCCAGAAAGGTATCAGCAAATTCGGCTTCAACCTTTCCTTGCTAAGTGACCTTTGTATGGAAACACAGAATATCAGGGCACTGAAAGGGATTTTAGAGGCACGTATCGGTTCTTTCTACCCAGTGTATGACATTCACCAAAAAGCTCCTTAAATGTTTCGAATGATAGGGATCACAAAGTGAGCAACCTTATTAATTTAAATGCCTTTTCTTTATTGAGTCCAAGTCAGTTTTCTAGTATCTATCATGTGATGGCCACCTCTTCTTTTTCCCAACTCAGATACCATCCTCAATCTCTTAAACCATTCTCCTCCTGCTCTAGGACGTACAAGGAGGCAGGTACATCACCACCCTTGACAGAAGAGAGCATAATTTTGCATTAACTTATGGGAAGCTACATGATGCTTTCATTTCTTTTTAGTTAAAATCGGCTACAGCCTCTCAGTCTTTTCCTGGAGACCTATTAAAATCTCCCTTCCCATGGGGGGAAGACTTTGACTCCCTGGACAGGATTTTAAATTTATCTCAAATACCTTTATCATACTCAATGTTGAACAAGTGATAAATTTTTCAGAATCAGTTTTGCCATCTCCAAAATTATGATAATGGTACCCCTTCTGCCCACCACTCATTTCTGCTGAGTGAATAAAGAGGAGAGAGATATGTGAGGGAGTGCATGGTGCTTGTGTTTACTCCAGCTCCCCGCCATTTGTTCTGGCTTCCTGAAGTGCTGTGCTGATATGATATCTGGGCACCTATCTGCACGTAGCTGGAAAGAGAACCATGACTAATTTGTGACATCTGCCGTGGTGTGCGTGGGTGTGTGTGTGTGCATGCGTTTGCACACACTCATTGTTCTCGATACAGATTTGTCATACTTATTAAACCCATGCAGGAAATAGTATCATTATTAATTCATTAACACTGGAACACATATTAATCATCTGAGTTGCATTAAAAAGCAGGTACATTTTTAAGAGAAAAGAGCACAGCACATTACGCAGATGGGTTTTTCAGCTGGAGACCTGAGGACATTGTGGGGTAGAGGTGAGGGTGAGGTCTGTCACTGAAAGAAGGGAAAGGAATACCATAGTCCAATTTGTTTACCTCAAATTTGATTCTATTAACAGTCCTAAGCTTGAAACATTGGTCCACATAGATTCTATAGACTGCCTTTACAAGGACTTTAGCCTAGGGGTTGCAAACACTAATACCTGCGGGAGATACATCAGTAACAACAAGGAGGAGGTAGACTAGGGAGGCTGAATGGAGAGCTGGGGACTGGGGTGACTCCTTCCAAAGGCAGCAGGCAGGCCCCAGTTTTTTACTGTCAGAAGTAAATATGGGCTCACTGTTACTAGAACACTCTACCTTAAGAGAATCTGAAAATCTGGCATTTTATGTGAAATAATCCATTTAAAAAAGTTGACTCAAATAAAAATATAACTGTAGATTCAACAAAATACTCTGTGGATGAGATTTGGCATCCAGCTGCCAATTTGGGACCTTCGTTCTACTAGAAAACAAAAGATTAATTCTTATTAACAAATGTTTATACATGCCCAATGAAATCTCATAAATTTGGGCCAACTGCCCACCAAAAGTTCCTCTTAGTAGACATGGATTTGGCCTTTGGAATCTTGGATTGAAGTAGAGGATGATAATTCCAAGACACAAATGATTGTAATTAAGCTAGAAATAGTAAGTGCCACACAAAGTATCATAAAAATGCTATGAGGAATTTTTTGAAGGTGATGGTATATTGTTTGTAGTGGGCAGGGATGGCATTGGAAATGGGCCTCACTGAATGGAAGGATTTCCAGAGAGGAAACATGATGGAAAGAAGCCAGGTGAGAAATGTAAGTTTACTTTGTTGAAGGGTGAGCAGTTGCTTGGAACTTACAGAGAGCTGAGAGAGGAACAGTAAATTGGGTAGGCATGAATAAAAGCCAGGTTTTGAAGAGATGTAAAAGAGTATCAAAGAAGTTTGTACTTATTTCAACAGACTTCTAAGAAGGAGAAACATGACTGGAGCTACACTTTAGGTACAAATGTAAAGCATGCTCAAGAGGCAGAATGTAAATGACTGATTATAAATCTGTTTTCTAGTGTTGGAAAAGAGTAAGAAAGCCTAAATTAGAAGTGTGGGTATGTATTCAAAGGCAGGGAAAGTTGTGAGCAAAATTGAGAAAGTAGGTAAATTTGATTTCTCAACAGATTGAATGGAGGGAGCAAAAGAAAAGTAAAGCATTATTGCCCTGATTTGAAATGGGGAAATTAAAGAAAAGAGGAATTGGGAAGTGGGGAAGGGGCAGGTCGGCAAAGAGTTCAGTTGGGTCATCTTGAATTTAAGACATTTTGGGTTGATGAAATTGCAGAACACATAGGTAAATGTGGCTGTGGTGTGAAGCGGAGAGGAAGGGAGAGTGGAAGAGGGAGGGGCAGAGGAAGAGAAAGAAGGATAGGGAGAGAGAATGAAAGAGAGAGGACAGAGGGAGCTAGAGGCTTGGGGAAGAAGATACGTTTCGGCATAGAAGTGTTGAAGATGTGAGGATGGGGTGCTCGATGGGGGTTGGGGTAAAGAGTGAGAGAGGGGAGAGGAGCAGAACAGTTTGTGCACCAGACCTTGCTCAGTGGGTGTGAGCAGGAGGAAAAGGACTCAGAAAATGACCCCTCCAGGACTGAAGAGGAATGCCAGCAGAATGCAGAGCCCAGGTGCCAGTAGGAGCCAGTGGGAGAGGCAGCGCTGGCTGCTTCTAGTACTGTGGAGCGGCCTGGAAGGAGAGCCCTGGAAGGAGAGCCCTGGAAGGAGAGCTCTACACTCTGGCTTTTAATCATCACTTTACTAAATTGTTCTCAACCGGCCTCAAAACTAATGACAATATTTCAATCTTAATGTATCAGTAGCATTCAGCACTGTTAATATCTTTTCCTTTTTGAAACATTTTCTTCCTTTGCTTTTATCAGGCAACACCCACTTAGTTTTCCTTCTACTCTACAGCTCCTCCCACTCAGTTCCCTTTTTGATTTCCTCTCCCTGCCCCATTGTTAAATATTTTCGTTAATTAGGATTTGTCCCTGTTCTCCTCTAACTTTCCTGTTTCTGTCCTCCAATGACTTCAGCCACCATATATATGTTAATAACTCCCAGATTCTATCTCCAAGTCAGAGCTCTTGTCTAACCTACAGACCCACATGCCAACTGCCAACTGGACGTCTTTAATTTCAGGTTTCACAAGTATATTGTTCTCAACATCACAAAAACTCAATTTGTTATCTTGCCCTCCCCACTTCCCTTCTTTACACTCCACAAAGCTATCACTTTTTTTGTTCTAAATTACAGCGAATGATGCTATTTTCTCAGTTACCCAAGGCAGAACTCTGGGAATTATCCTCCACTTTCCCACCTGCTCACCCCCATATTCAATGGATAACTTACTCCTGTAGATGTTTTCTCAATATCTGAGAACCTGACCATTTTATCTCCATCATAACTGCCCCTGTCCAGGTCACTATCTTCTCATGCTCCAACTTGTCTCCCTATACCAAGTCTTGACCATCCTCTGTTCTTTCTCTACGTTACAACTTCATAGCATTTACTCATTTTATTCCTGTATCTTAGGACACTTCAAAAGATTCTTCTATCACCTGAAAGTGAAAGTCCAAACTTCTTAATATGGTTCATAAGATCTTGGCATAATGTCGTCACTACTCATTTCTCTGTTTCCTCTCTCCCTCCCTCCCTCATTTCATTTCTTTCTTCCTTCCCTTCACATCTCTACATACTATACCCTTGTTCCTCTAGCAACATGTTTTTTTCTTCCCTCCTCACTTTTTTAAGTGACTAGTTTCTTCTGCCTAGAAAGTAGTCAGATGCAGACTTCTGGCCAAGATGGAGGCATAGATAGAAATGCTTCCTCTCCTCACACAACCATAAGAAGGATCACAACTAACCTCAAAACAAAAACAACAACCAGAACTGCCAGAAAATTGATCTGTATGGAAGTTTGACAACCAAGGATTTAAGAAGAAATATTCATCCAGATAAGTAGGGAAGCAGACACAGGGAGTGGGGACAGAGAGGACGTGGTGTGGTGGCAGTGAAGCAGCAGCAGGGAGTCAGGGTGACTGTTGCTGGTGGCCATTTGGGTGGTCCCACATTAGCATGTGGTGGATGAAAACTGGGAGGTTCACCTGGGGAGAGACCAGGCGAGACACCAGGCTAGACTGCACAGCCCAGGGTTCCAGAACTGGGAAAATAAACCCACATAACTTCTAGCTGTAAAAAATCAGTGGGGGTTGAGGCAGTGGAATAAACTGCTGGTCTCTCAAGAGAGTCAGTTCAAAGGGCCCCACAGTCCTGGAATGTATGGAAATCCACCCACTCAGGGAATCAGCACCAGGGCTACAGCTAGAGGGGGCCTAGTTGCATACAAGAAGTGGGCAAAGTGACTGGAAACAGGACAAGGGCAGAGCAAGCAGCATTGTTCCCTTTCTGACCCCTCCCCCACATACAGAGCCACAGAGCAGTGAAGCAGGTTGTCTGGCCCTGGAAAATACCTAAGGGTCCACTCCTTACAATATAACTGGTGTGCCAAGACAGCGAGTCAAAGCAGCTTGACCTAATACACAGAAACAAACACAGGGAGGTTTACAAATTGAGCAGACAAAGAAATATGTCCCAAATGAAAGAACAGATCAAAACTCCAGAAAAGGCTGACTTCCGGCCAAGATGGAGGCATAGGTGGATGCGCTGTTCCTCCTCGCACAACCAAAAGAGGAAAAAAAGCAATTTAGAGGGCAAGGGCAGCCAGATCTGACAGAAAACTGAACTGAGTGAAAGTCCGACAACCAAGGAGTTAAAGAAGACACGTTCATCCAGACCGGTAGGCAGGGCGGAGCCGGGTGGAGGGCACTCAGCGAGACGTGGTTTGTGGAGTGGTACCAGCAATGCTCCAGCCACCTGGAGCGGCCCGCGGTGGGCGCACCTGGCCAAAGTGTGGCAGGCACACTCTGCGAGACCGGGGCTGAGACTGGTGGACCTAGCGGTCCCTTATTAGCACGCGGATAGACTAGGAGGAAAAGCTGGGGGGTGGAACAGACTGCTTGGCCCACCAGCGCAGGGAAATAAAGCCTCAAACCACCGATTGAAGACACCTCTGGGGGTTGAGGTGGCAGCAGGAGGAACCCCAAGCCTCACGGGAGAGTTTGTTGGGGAGCCCCACGGGGATTCGGAACTGTGCAGGCTCGCCCACTAACCCCAGAGCCAGCAAGGAGGGGATCAACTTGCTTGTGGGCAGCTGGGGAGGTGCGGAGAGCAGAGCAAGTGCAATTTTTCTCTCAGGTCCCGTCCCCACACACAGCATCACAACAGAGCGACGTGGGTTACCTCACCCACACAGAGAGCTTCACAACACAGCATCGTGAGTTACCCCGCGCCCACAGACAGAGTCACAACAGAGCGACGTGAGTTTCCCCGCCCTGGTGAACACCTAAAGCTCCGCCCCTTAAAGTAACAGGTGCACCGAGGGGGAAAAAAAAATGCCCAAACGAGAGAGAAATAAATTGCGACAAGATAGGGGGCAGCAGAGTCCACTTCCTCCTCCCCACAAGTGAAACACCTAGCTGATTTTCTGAGGAACAGAGCAAACTCCCAACAGTATTCCAGCATATATGAAGATTGGTGACCAAGATTACAGGGGAAATTGAACGATCAGACGCCTGACACAGACAGGAGGACCAGGAGAACAGGCCTGACAGGACACTTTTAAAGCCAACCAGCAGTTTTTTTTAATTTTTTTTATTTGTTTGTTTGTTTGTTTTCCCCACCCTCCTTCCTATCTGTCCTTCTTTATTTTTTTAATTCCTTCTTCCTTCCTTTCATTTAGTATTCCTAGTCTTCTCCTCTTCTTATTTCTTATTCTTTAATTTTCATTTTCATTTTTTTATGTTTATATTTTTTATATTTTTTATATTTTTTCTTTCCTTTCTCGTTCTTCCTTCCCCTCTCTTCTTTACCCACGGGTGAGACATTAAAGCCTGGAGTTTAAAAGAGAACAGAGCTAGACATAGACAAGGGTCAGTCCTAAATACAGAGACAGTGACACAAAATTAACTTCGTTACTCCAGAGAACTTGACAGATCAATTTAAGAAACAGAGGCTAGCAGGAAGAGTCTCACAAACAATGGGAAGACAAAGAAACAATCCCCAAATGAAAGGAAAGGAGGAAGCCCCAGAAAGAATGATAAACGAAACAGAGGCAAGCCAACTATCAGATAGTGAGTTCAAAGCATTGGTTATCGGGAAGTTCAAGAAGCTTGATGAGCTCGCAGAGAATTTCCAGAAACTACAGGGAAACTATAATGAACTCACTGAAAACTATGTCCACATGAAAAAGGAAATAGAAATGATCCACAAGGGCCAAGAAGTAATGAAGAATACAATATCTGAACTGAAGCATACAATAGAAGGAATCAAAAGCAGGCTCGATGAAGCAGAGGACCGGATCAGCGAGCTGGAAGACAAGGTAGAAAAAAACACCCAAAAAGAGCAGGAACAGGAAGAGAGACTCAGAAAGAATGAAGAGGTGTTAAGGGAAATGCAGGGCAACATGAAACATAATAATATCCATATTATAGGGATACCAGAAGGAGAAGAAGAAGAGGAAGGGATAGAAAATGTGTTTGAAAAAGTAATGATGGAAAACTTCCCGAATCTGATGAGAGAAAAAGTCACACAAATCCAGGAAACGCAGAGAGTTCCAATCAAAAGGAACCCAAACAGGCCCACTTCAAGACACGTCATCATTAAAATGGCAAAATTCCAAGACAAAGAGAGAATCTTAAAGGCAGTGAGACAGAGACAGGAAGTAACATACAAGGGAGCCCCGATACGGTTAGCAGCTGACTTCTCAGTGGAAACACTCCAAGCCAGAAGAGAATAGCAAGAAATATTCCAAGCAGCAAGAACCACAGGCCTGCAACCAAGGCTATTGTACCCAGCGAGGCTCTCAATTTAGATAGCAGAATAAGGAGCTTCCCAGACAAAAGAAGTCTAAAAGAATACACCTCCACCAAACAAGCTCTGCAAGAGATCCTAAACGGACTGCTTTAAGTAAAGGAAGGAAAAGAGAGAGAGAAAGGAGCACAGATACAAAAAAAAAAAAAAATGGGCAATGAATAAGTACGTATCGATAATAACCTTAAACGTAAATGAGTAAATGCTCCAATCAAAAGACATAAAATAGCTGAATGGATAAGAAAACATGATCCACACATATGCTGCCTACAAGAGACCCACCTCAGGACAAAAGACACAGACTGAAAGTGAAGGGCTGGAAACAAGTTTTCCAAGTAAATGGACAGGAAAAAAAGGCTGGGGTAGCAATACTCATATCAGACAAAATAGACTTCCAAAAAAGGGCCACAAAGAGAGACCCAGAAGGACACTTCATAATACTCAAGGGAAGAGTCCACCAAGAAGACATAAACATTGTAAATATATATGCACCCAATACAGGAGCACCCAAATACATAAAGAAAATCTTGGAGGACTTCAAGAAAGACATTGATAGCAACACAATTATAGTAGGGGACTTCAACACCCCATTGTCAAAAATGGACAGATCTTCCAAACAAAATATCAGCAAAGACATTGTGGCATTGAACAATACTCTAGATGAAATGGACTTAACTGATATATATAGAGCCTTTCACCCCACAGAAGCTAAATACACATTCTTTCAAATGCACATGGAACATTTTCAAAAATAGACCATATGATAGGACACAAAACAAGTCTCAACAAATTCAAGAAAATTGAAATTATATCAAGTATTTTCTCTGACCACAAGGGACTGAAATTAGAAACCAACCCAAAGGAAAAAAAAATCAAAACACTCAAAATCATGGAGATTGAATAGCATGCTATTAAACAATGAATGGGTCAAGGATGAGATTAGGGATGAAAT
>PVJI01030379.1:0-14283 GCA_004026765.1 Micronycteris hirsuta | reverse complement strand
ATCATTTATAGACCAGGAGTAGACAAGCTTTTTCTGTAAAGGTTTAGAGATAGGCATTTTAGGCTTTGCAGGCCAAGAGGCAAAATCTGGGATTTTATCTAGATACATATGTAAAGAGCGTAATCAAATTTATGTAACTTTTCAAATTAATGTAATTCAAAATATAATACTAGCAAATGAATGTGATTTTTTGTAGTACTACAGAGCTGGATTAGGGAGGAGGCAAAGGTAGGCAGCAGTGGTTTGGCCAACAGAGGTCAGGGAAGCAGAGACAATTCTTTGGGAGAGGAAATAGCACCAGAAACAAAACAGACAGCAGCTGCTGCTGGTAGCCCCACCCACACCTCCAGTCCTGATGGGGTTCTCAAGTGTTTTGCAAGCTCAAAGAACTAAGGTGATTTAAGAATACTTTCAGTCGGTAGGAGTCTGGTCAGGGAGACCTAGGAAAGAGTCAAAATATGTAAATGAGTAGGGAGGAGGTAAAGGCCAAGAAGGTTCAACCTGGTCTCTGTAGTAACTACTCAACTCTGCTGTTGTAGCAGGAAGGCAGCCATAGAAAATATGTAAACTAGTTAGCATGGCTGTTCCAATCAGACTTTATTTATGGTCACTAAAGTTGAATTTTGTACAATGTTTACATGACACAAAATATTTTTTATTCACTAAAAATGCAAACATCATTCTTAGTGGACCAGACAAAAACAAACTTTGGGCTGGATCTGGTCCTGTAATAGATACTCAGATGGAAGGAAGTGTTAAAGGAAAAAAAAAAAAAAAAAACCTTAATGGTGCAGTTAGGAGTCGTCTACAAATACAAAATGAACATATGTCAAAGATTTTATTTTACTCATTTAATAACAGGGGAGGGATCAATAAGATCCCTCAACACATGGATACACAGGAATCTGAAATAAATTCACTCATGGATACAAAATTGGTCAATATCCACAGGGCAATGATCATCTGTATTCCTTTGGACAAAATTCATTTGCTTTTATAGAGGTGAGAATTATCTGCATTATCCTAACTTTTCTGCAATTTACAGAATTGTAAAGCAATTAAAAGGCAACAAGAGGCCCAGGACCCTACCTTCACAGCTACATTAGGGAAACTAAGACCATTTGCCAATTAAAAAATCAAGCATGGTGAAATCTTTAAAACATGTACTCATTCCAAAATGTCAAATTTATACCTTCAGCTGCTTTATAGGGAACGAAATATAGCTTAATAATATGGGGGTCACAGAAATGTTATATTTCAACTCCTCCATCACAAGAATACTGCTTATAACCTCGAGGACTTTGTGGAGGATCAGGGGCAATAAAGTGGCTTTCAAATTGTAGATTCAAATCACAGTTCCAACCCATAATGGCTGTTTGATCTTGGGGACATAAATTAACATCTCTCAGTCTCAGTTACTTCACCCTTTAAATGGAAATAATAATAGTGACTATTTCACAGGGTTGTTATGAGAATTTAATGATGTAATGCAAGTGACACAGGTAGCATACAGCCTGGCACAGAGTCTTCTCACAATATGGCTATTATTTTTCTTTTGGGTCAGGGCTAATAACTTCTGATTTGTCTAAAACACATTGTCTTGAGCAGTCTTGATAAAACTGTGACTTACTATTTTATGGCACGTTGGTATGCTCTCAGAGGCTTCCTCTTCTGGTGGAATCCCGATACGCTGAATCTAGCTCTTAGTTAGTGTACTGACGTGGCTTTGCAGCTTTCCTGGGCTGCCTTTTATCAGAGCAGAAAGAGGAGAAACACCGTCTGCTTTTCAATAGGAATCAAAATGGTCTTTAAGTTAGACACAAGTCTTTTCTGAAAGTCTCCATTGAAACTATGTGAACATTATTTTCCAGTGTGAATTCAATTGTATGTGATCCGAATATAAGGAAACATCATTCTTCTGTAAGACTTTTAAAAAAGTGGCATTTTCCACTACAAGGGGCACAGAGGAAAAATTTAATTTGAACTGAATTTCATTCCCAGTAAATTATACACACCTAATTACATATTTTTCTGTTCAATTTAAAGAGCATTAGACATTTGAGAAATTAGAATTGCTATACCTGCACTGCTAAATTGGACAAAACAAGCAGCATTGAAGTGACTTTTTTAGAACCACAAAAGTTTTGTTTTTTTTTCTGAAATAGAACATTTTTTCTATATGAAGAACTGGCATTTTTATTCCATAGCCTACCCACTCATCAGCCTGCTCAAATTATCATTCCAATTCCTCAACTCAGTGGTTTGTTGTTTTTTTCTCTATTTATGGCAATTGAAAACCAACATAGATGCTATAAAAATAACCTTAAGATGCAAACTGCAAGCCCATAAGAACAATTTTCTAGGCTAAGGGTATTTATGGCTGGATTTTCTATACAACAAATGTTCATTAAGATTAACTTTTGAAATATCCTTTGTTTGACATTGGATTGTCCTCGTCTGTCACTAGGTCAGCACAGGTGAATTTAATTTTCTCTTTCCTTTTTTCGATTATCAGCTCTGCAGACACCTCTTCCAAAGAAACCCAATCAGCTTTAAGAGGACTGAACTGCCCTTGAAAATGCTAAAATGGGGAAAAACAGCTTGAGAATGTTGTGAGGCGAGACAGACTGACGTGAAAGATATTTTCATTTCCACTCCCGTGGTGCCAACTCAGGGCAAAGTTGGGAAAACAGTGCCTGATGTGCTGTAAAGTAATACCGAACGGAACAGGTGAGTGAGGAATGGAGTAAGAATGGAAAAGTGAGTCAGACATAAAGTCACAACACCGCGAATTTATCCCCAAGGTAATTGTCAGTGGCAATAATGGGCAGATTTCTTTTACTATTTAATAGTAAATTAATTTATGCTGTAAATGTTTGCATTCTCCACAGAGCGCAGCCTAATGTTCTCAGTGCAGAGGTAGATGGGGGGTGGAATTTAGTTCTTAATTCCATTCTGTGTCTTAAGTCACCGTTTTCTGTTGCATGCTGAAGGAGAGAAAATTATTCTACGTGAACAAACAACAGTTTAGGGTGCACAGTGGGGAAAAGGGTGTTCTGCTACCATGGCTTTATTTAAAAGCATGATAAAAGAAGTTACTGAGACACCCTGGCTGGTGTAGCTCAGTGGATTGAGCGTGGGCTGGGAACCAGGCAGTCCCGGTTCGATTCCCAGTCAGGGCACATGCCTACGTTGCAGGCCAGGTCCCCATGAGGACCATGTGAGAGGCAACCATACATTGCTGTTTCTCTCCCTCTCTGTCTCCCTCCTTTTCCCTCTCTCTAAAAATAAATAAAAAATAAAATCTTTTAAAAAAAAAAAAAAGAAGTTACTGAGAGAGTGTATACGTTCTTTCTATAGCAATTTTTCTGTATTACTGTTTTCTAACAAAAATGACAATCTTTTTTTGCAAGATAGGTGAGGGTTTTAAATTGAAAAGGACCTATATCATAGGCCTTTGAGTGTTGATCTTATAAATAAATGGCCCTAAAACTACCTCAAGTCTTAGTTCTTAGCTTTTCTTTCCTACAAATATAAAAGTGGAGACAATAAAATGATGGAAAGTTTTAAATTTTTTTCTAATGTGTTTGTTGGCTTTGTTTTGGGATTCCTGAGTGGACATTTTTATCTCTCTGAAATATTACTGACACTGGGAATTTCAAAATATAGTGGTACATCCATGAAAGAATGCCATGGAAGCTAAGTCTAATCTGATGAGATAAAATGTTAAAAGAATGAGCTTCAGAAAACGTTAAGAGGCTAGGTAGATAGATCTATATTAAAAATATAAAGTTTAAAAAAGTTTCAAATATGCTCGTAAGGGTACAGGGCAATGGGGCTCCTTATACGCTGCTGGAGTGGTGTATACCAGTAACACCTTTCAGCAAAGTAATTCACGAATATGTATCAGTAACTTTAAAAATGTTTGTATTAGTCTGCTCAGACTGCCATAACAAAATACCATAGACTAGGAGACTTAAACAACACAAATTTATTTCTCACGGTTCTGGAGGCTGGGAAACTCAAGTGCCAGCCCATTCGCTTTCTCTGAGAGCTCACTTACTGGCCTGTGGACTGCGGCCTTCTCTCTGTGTGCTCACGGATGGAGAGAGATTTTTCTCACGTCCTTTTCTCAGAAGGCTGAGCTCCCGTGGAATTCCACCGCACCCTGATGATCTCATTTAGCCTTAATTACCTCCTATAGGCTCTGTCTCCCAATATAGTTACACTCGGGGGGTAAGAGCTTCAATTTATGGATTTTAGGGAGACACAGTTCAGTTCAAAGTAACGTTCATCCCCTTTGGCCAGTAATTCAACTTCTAGGAATGTGTACCCTGTGTGTGGTATAGGTGGGGTTACAGAGTGTGCAGTGTGGAGAGGTAATGTAGAAAAAGTAGCCTGAAATGAAAGCTTAAAAAATAGTCATTAAGCCTTCGATGAAAGCTTAAAAAATAGTCATTTTTAAAGACTACATTTTATATTAGAAATTATATTATTTTAAATTTTAGACTAAGAAAACAAACACAATGTTCAAATATATTAGTAGTTGAGAGTGTTGTGGTAAAACATGAGATAAAAAATTCAACAATCAATAAAAGGGCTTTTTTGAAGCTTTTCTAACCATGGGAATATGCTTATATTTTTAAATGTAAGATGAAAATTAGTTATGTATTGTGATATCGACTATGTAAAACAGATGTATAGATGTATAGAGAAAATCATTAAGGAATATATAACAAAATTTTAACAGTCATTATGTCTGGGTAGCAGGATTATACCATTTTTTTCAAATTTTCTACAATAAGCATATGTTATGTTGATAACATAAAAATCTTTTTTTGAAGTACAAAATATATAAATGCAGACTAAAACAAAGATAGGAAAGCTAAATGTATATTATATAGGAAACCCACCAACTATCTTAATAAAATTAAAGAATTTTATAACAAAATTTTATGCAAATAACTTAGGACTTTATTTATTTATTTTTACTCTGTCTTTTCCTGTAAACCCAAATGGGGAATTATATCCTTATTCTTCCCATGGGTACATGTTGGAGATAGGAAAATCAGGAGAACTACTTCTGTGTTGATTTATTCCCTAATATTGGATTATTTAAATGACAACTTGTAACCCTAATGTATGTTTCTTTGCAGATGAGGCTGCTGAGTGAACACACAAACAGCTGTTTTTGTTTTGTGTCTAATAATGCCTTGTCTTATTTCCAACATAAGGAATCCTCAAATTTTCCAAACAGTTACATTTTAGGCTTCAAGGGAAATAAAAATGAACCAGATCTCACTCTGATGAATAAAGCTCTTTCCTGCTCCCTCTCCTTAAGTTTGATGTGATCCCTTCTAAAAATAAACGTTCATTAATAGGGCCTATGCTTAAACATGACTTTTGTTCTTGCAGATTGGTTTTCTTTTTACCTGATACCCTTTCTCTCAGTCCCCTAAGTCTTTCTATATGAGCATATTCAGAAAACAATTTACAAGTATTTGCATGGGTAAGCGATCTATGCAAATATCTCATAATTATTTTATTTTCTTTTTTATTTTTTAAATTCTTTTATTTTAAACGTACAAGATTTAATAAGTAGTCTTGCTACTTTGTTACTTAGTTGTGAATCTTCTAGTAACCAAGTAGGTATGTTGGCTCATTCCTAAATAAATAGATACATTACAGAGAGCAGATATGAGAGGGTCCTAAACTCAAGTGTTTGTAGTTATAATTTATTTTTATGAATACTTATTCTCCATATAGTTCCCATTTTGTCCGCTGGTTGAAAATTTAATCTAATATTTTAAGTGTCAAATAAAGTCAACAACTTCTGTAGCTTATTATTGAATTCAGAGCCACCCAAATCCGAACCTCAAACCTTGGACTGATATTAAATTGAGTTCATTAATGGATAATCCTTACATACTTTTGGCTTTTAATTTTACTATGGAGATGCTAAAGTTTTGGGTTATATTCACACATATAGTTGGATTTTTGCCACTTTAAGAATATGTAAGAGATGTATGTCTTAGTCTGTTCAGACTGCCATACAAAAATACCATAAACTCAGTAGCTTAAACCACAGATTTTTATTTCTTACAGTGCTGGAGGTTGGGAAGTCCAAGATCAAGGCCCTGACAGATGTCTGGTAAGAACCCACTTCCTGGTTCACAGATGGCCATTTTCTTTGCAGCTTCACGTGGCAAAAAGGGTAAGAGACCTCACTGGGGTCTCTTTTATAAGGGCACTAATCCCATGCATAAGGGCTCCACCCTCATGACCAAATAACCTCCAGAAGGCCCCCACCTCTTGATACCATTACATTGGGGGATAGGATTTCAGTGTATGCATTGGGGGAACACAAACATTCAGTCTGTAACCGTGTTGTTGCAGAAAGCTGTGTTATGTATATTCATGAGTGATGCTAGTCTGCTAATTGAAAAGTTATTTATTGATTGATGTACTTGAAGATAGCAATAATGAGCACATTGCATACTAACATTAATATCATCCTAGTATTATTATTATATTAGTATTATTTTGACATCACAGATACCCCAAGAGAGAACTACTATCATAAAATAACAGTTGGTTCCAGAACAAGAAAGAGCATAATTAAGCAAAAAAGTTAACTGAGGCTTGATAAAAGCTGTGAAATGTTAATAATCATAATAAAATTTTCTCAATTCTGATGGGCTTGCTTCCTTGGTTTATTGATTAGTGCCTTTACCTATAGTATCAAAGTTTGTTTACCAAGCAGGTGTAATCTGCTTACATAGCAAAGTCTGTGTCTTACCACAATAATTTTTTTTGGCTTTATATTGACTTTATTTATATTATTAATAAAAGAAAAATAAAGGTTCTCACTTATTAAAGACCTAAAGTTCTTTGCAGTAATACTAGTATTCTGTGCTTGTTTATATATTTATTTTTAAAATAAACAATAGAAATTCATTTCTTACAGTTCTGGAGATAGTTTCTCAGGTGCCCGTTATCTGGTCTGAACCAAGTCCCTAAATTTCCTTTGAGGACATTTTAAATTGCCTCCCCACAACTCGACATGAAATATAGAAAAAAATTAAATTTCAGGATGTCTTTTATACAAAAACTATCTTTGAGATTTCCTAGAGGCAAATCATGGAAAAGGCCAAAGGTTTACTATTTTACTTTTTTATAAAAAGAGATGCTAGAAATAATTAGGTTAAGTTTGTTGGATGTCTTATGACAGTAAGAGTTGCACAGGAATTTGTCAAATTTCAGTGTGTGCACAGACTGGCCCAGGTGAAATATGTGTAAGTAAAATGTTATTGACAGGAATATCTGGGAAATCAAATGCTTTACAGGAAGTCCCTGGCGATTTGTTAATGTCATCATTGACCATAATGTTCTGCACTCATCAAAACTTGTAAAATAGTTATTTAATGTTCCGTGATAGAGAACTTCGTTCTGTTCTGATATCACTGGTCACAGTAATAAATTAGTATGATGATGGCTTGGAGCACGCTGCTGTGGAGGTGGCGGCAAAAGGCATTTCTTGGTAAATGTTGAAGGTAGGGCCTATAGATTTATTCATGAATTGGACATGGGTTAGTGAGTAAAGAGAGCAGTCAAAGCTATCTTCAAGGTCGTCAGCTTAAGCAAGTGGTAGAACTGAGATGCCATTAATGAGGTGGGAAATACCCCAGGAGCCGTTGGTTTAGGAGGGACTACAAAGAACTTAATATTGAATGTTAAATTATTAATAAGTGAAAGGCAATGACATGAATACAAATGTAATAAATTAAAATATCTAATATAAAAATATAATACATTTATATCTGTAATAATGCATTTTATGAAATAAAAATATTTTTAAAAACACAAACGTTATGCCCTGACTGGTGTGGTTCAGTGGGCTGGGCGTCATCCCACAAACCAGAAAGTCACGGGCCCAATTCCCGCTGAGGCCGAATGCCTGGGTTTCGGGCCAGGTCCCCAGGTGGGGGCGTGCGAGAGGCAACTGATCGATGTTTCTCTCTCATGTTAATGTTTTTCTATCCCCCTCTTTCTCAATGTCTTCTCCTCTCTCTAAAAATAAAGAAATAAAAAATTTTTTTATTAAAGATTTTATTTATTTATTATTAGAGAGAGGGGAAGGAAGACAGGGAGGGAGAGAAACAGTAATGTATGGTTGCTCCTCACATGGCCCTCATGGGGACCTGGCCCGCAACCCAGGCATGTGCCCTGACTGGGAATCAAACTGGGACCCTCTGGTTCCCAGCCCGCACTCAATCCACTGGGCTACACCAGCCAGGGCAAGAAATAAAATTTAAAAAACATAAAAGTTACGAATAAAATAAAATGGCTAAAATAATCAATTTTAATAAACTTAATATCGTTAGTCATATTACTAGTATTTATTAATAAATATTTACATTGTAAGTGTTAAGTAGGAATCTAGAACTCAGGGCACAAATCCAGGTTGGAGCTATAAATTTAGATCTTATCAAATTACAGCCACTAAACCGCATGACATCACCTGAGGAGAGAGTGTAAATAGGAAAAAGTAAAGATTCATCTGTGTTGTCGCAAGTAGAGGAATTTCCTTTCTTTTTATGGCTGCATAGTACACCATTGCACATATACATTATATAGATATAGGTAATAGGCCATTTTCTTTATCCATTTATCCATCCATGGGCTCAGGTTTTTCCCATACCTTGGCTAATATAAATAATGCTGCAGCGGACATGGGGGTGCGTATCCCCCCCCATGAGAAAGTTATTTCATTCTCTTCTAATAGAGCCCCAGAGGAAGAATTGCTGGATCATATGGTGGTTCTATTTTTAAATGTTTGAGGAACCTCCATACTGTTTTCCATAGTGGAAGTACCAGTTAACATGCCCATCAGTAGTGCATAGGGGTTCCTTCTCTGCACATCCTCACCAACACTTGTTATCTCTTGCCTTTTTTTTTTTTTTTATAAAAAAAGGAAATTGTATTTTTAAAAAAGAAGTCAAGATCCAAGGATTTCAATGCCAAAACCTGATTGGCACTGAATTCCAAGGCCTGATTTTTCACAAAGATGGATTTCCAGCTTGAAAATTCAGGAGAAGTAGAGCATAGAAGTCCATAGGGCAAGATTCAGCCACGTGGGGGTGACTTTTAACTTCTGTCACAAAGCTCTTACTTGTCTTCCTTAGTCTCAACTCCCTTTCTCTGTATTCGCACCAGATGGATTCCAACATTACTTCAGGATTTCACAGCAGTTTTTCCAAATGCAAAATGTAGCTGGAAAGAAAATCTCATTGTTTGAAAAGCCGGTGCCCTTGCCAGCACCAGTGATTTTCTAAGAATCACAGAAAGCCAGGCATGGATCAGCACAGGACAGGCAACCTCTGTTCCAAAGGGAGGTTGCAACACTCCCTTTCCTTCACCAGATGCGTGAGAGCCTTTAGATCATGTAATAGTGAAGCAGGCTTTCTTCAGGGCTACTGTTGACTGATCAGTTGCTACTTGGATCAAAGGAAAAAAAATACTTTCTCAGAGTCAAAGGGAATGGTTCTGGAGTAATAGAACACAGGACATAGATTGGCTGAGTCCAACAAACAGAGTTCTATGACTCAGTCCATCACAGGAGTCCTGGCTTATCTCCCTCGACCGTAAGGCATAATATCTATTTACTTACTGCTATTTTGGAAATGCCAGTCTGAATAAGCAGATCAGCGGGTTTCCAGGAATTTCCCACTTGCTAAACTATGTTAAAAGAAGCTATGTTGATTACATATATTTCATTTTAGTAGCCTAAGGAGCTAAGAAAAACAACTCGATTTTATATGTGTGAATCAAATCGTGGCTTGATTTTTAATTTGAATATTGTAGCACTTAGGTTAGCTGTCTGTTGGATTAAATGTCAGGCACATCCTTAATATACTGCATCAGTTTTCAAGTCTGTAATTGAAGTAATCTCTTTGACAATGTATCCTTAAGGCAAGGGAATACTTTGTTTTAATTAAAAGGAGAATGGCTTTGATGAGTATGTCTTTTCAGAGAATGTCTCCTTGCAGATATACTGAATCAAACAATAATCCATTCAGTGAAAAGTTATGGATAGAGAACATATTCGTAATTTTCAAAAGAATATACCATTTGTATATTTAAGCGGTGGGACTTTGTCACACTTGCCCTGCTGGGAGAAAATAGGTTCTCTGATACCAATACAGTCTCTGATCTTATCCTGAACTATGATCTTAAGGAATTTTCCTAACTGATGTTTGCTTTGGTTCATTTGTATATTGGAGGGGCAATTCATTAAGTGTAATATACAGGGGTAGGCAAAAGTAGGTTAATATAATAATAAATAATACAGGAATAAACTCATGTACTCTCAAATGTAAATCTACTTTTGCTCACTCATGTATTTAAAGGTAATGTTAATACAAGGTTTTATAATTTTTGTTTCTGTTTGTTTTAATAATATTCTAGGACAAAGTCCTAGTTTCTCTGTTTTTCCTCTTGGTCTGCCAACAACCAGCCTTATGAGTTTTGGCAAATTATTTAACCTCGGGTTTTTTGTCCATGATATGTGAAATTTGATCTGCAATATTTGATCTAGATCTAATATTCTGTGATTATTTGTTTTATTTAAAGATCATTTTTTGTTTTCCAGATATAGAATATCATATATATGCACATATATATTACACTAATCTTTTATTTTTGTGTATTGAGTTCTGAAGTCTATGAAATTGGAATAACACTGTCAGAAAAATACCAAAACAACAACAGTGAAAGACTTTGAAATGGACACAGAACTGGGTTTCCTGTTTGGAAAATCCTTCTGGGTTATCTCTACCTTTGTCTTTGAGCTATTTTATAACTCCAGAAGGTGTAAAATCCTGATTATAATTCAAATGATCCTTGTCCCTAGATAGGCAAATTGTGTCCATTGAAATGCAATTGATCATTGTCTTTGGATAGTAACCTGTTTTACATTCATTCATACATTCATTTCAGCAATCCTAATTGCCTCAGTGTATGTAGTTCTTGGAATTTTCCTTTGAATCAGTTATAACATCTTATTGGTTTCCTTATTAATTAATAAGTTAAATAAAATCTTGGGCATGTGTTCAGTTTACATTTGTACTAGAATCATGATTTTAACCTTTAAAAATTATCCTTTAATTTACTTAAGTCAGTAGAGCTCTGTGAGGACTGAATAAAAGGTGGTGCATGTTCAGCACTTGGCAAAGTGCCTGAGACACAATGATGATGATGATTCATACCTATTCTACTGACCAGGTGAGCTTTGATTCTAGTTCACAAGTGTCATCTTGACAGCTAACTAACTGGTAAGAATCCAAAACAACATACAGGTTGGCTGAGATGGTTTGATGACAGTTAAGACTACAGTATCCTTGAGAGGGGGACTTTGGATTCATTTAACTACATATATTTTGGTGTAAATGTTCATATATTCATGTCACTTAAAACCGTGTTTTGATTTCATATTAAATACTTTAAAAACCTGGAAGGGGTTGGCAGAGATTTAGTTACCACCTGAAGTGCCTAGAGATGCGGAGGCTCAAGAAAACCACCTGGGAAACCAGCAGGAGTGTTTGAAGGGAACCGGCTTCTCTCTGCCCAGGGTCCTACCATTTACAGAAGTCACCCCCTTGCTGATTAGTTAATAAAATGGCTTTTATCACCATGGGGGAAAATATAAGAAGGAGTGGCAAATAAAAGAATGAAAATAAGGGAGTCAAAATAACTTCCAACTGCCTTCTGTTTTTTCCCTCCTAGCCTATCTTACCACCTTGCAAGGCAGAGAGTGACGGGTATTTTATTTAGGTGTGTATTTCTATGCTACTCCATTGAACAAAGAAACCTGAGCTGGCTCTGGTTAAAGATATAGTTTGAATAGATAGGAAAGAATTCTGATTACGAGCTTATTACACACTGGAACAGGTTTCCTAGGAACAAGACTGACCTTTATCAAGATATATTAAGTAGCAGTTTCTACAGATGAAATGAGAAGAGTAGAAGGGGCAGGAGAAAAAGACTTTCTCTCCCTTGATGTCATGATAAGCAAAATAAACAACAACAAAAACAAATACAAAAATTCAACCAACATTCATTAAATACTGTCCATGTGCCAGGTACTATTTTAGCCAGAAAAATCTCTGCCTTCACGAAGCTTACCTGGGGAGAGAGAAGGGAGCAGAGTAGGAGGGACAGTCGGTGATTAAATTGAAGAAATAAATGATAGGGCATATGAGAAAGTAATAGGTGCTATGGAGAAAAATGAAAATAGCAAGAAGGGAAAGAATTGAGGACTGTAGTTCAAAGTAGCTTGTACAGAGGTCATTTTGAGGGGATATTTGAACAAAGATTTAAAGAAAGAGAAGGAGCATTCCCTCAGGATATGGTGTGGGGTTGGGGAGGGGAGAATGTTCCAGGTAGAAAGCCCTGAGGCAGAAACACTTGGTGTGCTTGAGGAATAACAAGGCCAGCTGGCCTCAGCAGAATAAGCAAAATGAGAATGGACAAGGTCAAGGAGGTAATGGAAGTGAGGACAGAGACAGATCCTACGGGTCCTAAGTAAGGTCTTCTGCTTTCACTCTCTGAGAGATCAGGAGCCACTGGAGAATTGTAAATAACAAAGTGACAGTACCTCACTTAAATTTTAAAAGGATCACCAGGTAAAAATAAAAAGGCAGCAACTTCAATCAACAATGAAAAGGTCAACAAGAAATGGAAGCATCTGCAGAGGAAAACCAAGAAGGACTTGGCTCTGAACTGCTCCTGTGACTACTCCACCCATTGCCCTACCTCCAAAAAGACTTACTGAGAAATTTTCTCCCCAGATCTGGAGACTGCCAAATTGAGTTGGATCATTCACTTTATTTTTTTTCTTTGAACTGAAGATTAGTAAAACAGTTCATTTTGGGATTTGCACCCAATTCCAATGTGTGTGTATGTGTGATGTTTTCCCCCACATCACCAAGCAATACTCAGGACACCAGCTGGTTGTTTTAGAATTCATCTCGTTTCTACCCAGAGATAGCATCAGACTCCACAGGTAAAGGGCCCAGTCACACAAGACTGCCCTCAACTTCAGACGCCAATTCTGAGTCCAGGGTGTTATTTACCTGTGCTGACCAACTGGCTACAGATTGGAGGTTCCCATGAACCCTGTTTTGGACCTTAGACTCCAGTCATAAGTCGAGGTTGTTACCTGTATCTCTAACCAACTGGCTATGCATCAAAGGTTCCCATGACCCCCTCCTTAGGTTTGAATAATTTGCTAGAGTAGATCACTCTACTCAGGAAATCTATTTACTCACTAAATTACCAGTTTATTACAAAGGATATTAAAGGATACTAGTCAATAGCTAGATAAAGAGATACAGAAGGCAAGGTACCAAACACAGAGACTTCTGTCATCATGGAGTTCTGGGCCCAGCAGAGTGGCAGACAGAAGCATTCTGGTTCCCCAACCTGGAAGTGCTCTGAACATTCTCTCTCTCTTTTTTTTGGGTGGGGGGGAGTTTATGGGGGCTTCATTACATAGGCATTGTTGATTAAATTATTGGCCATTGGTAATTGGTTCCTCCAGCCCCTCTCCTCTCCCCAGAAATCAGGAGGTAAAATTCCAACCCTGTATTCTCTGTTAGTTTCACTGGCAACTAGTCCCCATTTTTAGTTGCTTTCCCAAAGTCATCTCATTAATACAAATCCAGTTGTGGTGGAAAGAGACATGCTATAAATAACCAGACACCCATTTTATCTAAATGAGTCCAAAGCATTTGTAGAAACTAAGGACAAGAGACCAAAATTATAACAAAAGATACTTCCATTGCTCTTATCGCTTAGGAAATTACAGGGATGGGGGGAGCTGTGAGCCAGGAAGTGTGGATGGAGCCCTCATATGTATATGAGAAATATATTTGATTATCTGAGTAACCAAATATATTTTCCATTAATCACAACATTGTGCTGCTGTTGAGGATGAGAATCTGAGATCAATAAATGAACAATGAGTCTCACTCTCTCTAATGAGACTCCAGGACTACACTCTGATTTGAAGAAAATGGTCTGAAGATTGAATAAGCGAGAGTAATGCACTGTGAAAAATATTGTTGAGAACTCACTGCATTATTTCAGGTGAAACAGAGGCACTCAAGCCTTAGCAAAAGCAATAGCTTGGTAACTGTGCAAATATATGAGGGGAAGAGAGAATCTAGCAGACAAAAGGCACAGAACACCTTAGAGGAAAATATAAATCAAGAACAGAATAAA
>PVJI01030378.1:0-14279 GCA_004026765.1 Micronycteris hirsuta | reverse complement strand
CCTCCTGGGAGTACGCCCACACCCTTCTTCCCTCTCGGGCATGCATCTTCTAAACTCTAACGGTCCCCACGAGACTTGCAGCCAAGGGAGCAGCGAGCAGCAGCTTGTCTGGGCTAACCTCCTGAACCTGTCTCCAAGGCCCCCTTTCTCTGACTGTTCATCAGCGAGCCTAAGCAGGGACACTAGACTCTGCTGTTGCTTCTTCTATGCTAAGCCCATCTTTGTTTCACCGTCCCAGCCTTAATAAGTGTACTCTCAAAATCGAATAATAAAATAAAAAGTATAAGCTTCAATAATTTTAGAGAGCATTCCAGTGCCTTATTATTTTCTTAAAGGATCAATAATCTTTCAGAGAAAGATTCTTTTAAAATAGTAGAGCAATTTGTGTTTACCTAATGAACAAATTAAACAAGGTAACCAGCACTGATTCTCCTTTCAAGTGTCTTTTCCTCAAGCTTTCAGACTTTAGGGGGCACACGTGGCAACAAGTGACATATTAGAGAAAGCAGTTCTATTTGAGGCTCTCTGGGAACAGATCTGAGATAAGGATTTGCATGGACGAAGTATGCTGTGGAGTGGTCTCAGGTTCTGTGCCCAGGAGGAGTAAAGAGAGCAGGATAGGAGAGAGGAGGAGTCGCCCAGCCTTGCAGTCATCACAAAGGCCTCCAACAATCCCATGGAGAGAAGAGCTCAGGCAGGGTCCTTCCGAGGGGTCCCAGCTTGAGGCAGGCAGGTGGTGCCTGCACGCCTCCCTGCACCCTGCACCCTGCCCCACGGACCAGTCATTGGATCTGGCTGCCCCTGAGGAGGAGGAGGCATGGCCCTTAGGGAGGTGGCTCTCTTTGGTTGCGGATAGTTCCCAGAGCTGGACAAAGCCACCTACATCATAGGGGGCGATGAGAACCTCTGTCCTTGTGTTGGTTATCTGTTGCTGAGTAACAACTTACTACTCAATTAGCATTTCAAAACAACAAACACTTATTATCTCCCAGTTTCCATGGGTCAGCAGCCTGGGCCTGACTTAACTGGGTCCTCTGGTCGGGCTCCCACAAGCTGCAGTCAAGACCGATTAGGTTGTGTTTTTTGCAGCCCCAGTGGAGAGTAACCCACTGCCAAGGGCACGTGGGTTGGTGGCAAACTCATTCCCCTCTGGCTGTGTGCCTGTGGCCTGGTTCTTTGCAAGCTGTTCTGGGGCCACTCTCAGGTCCTACAGGTCACCTGTAGTTCCTAGAGGTCATCTACTCTCCTTGCCACATGGGCTTTTCCAACAGAGCTGATGACCTCATGATGCCCGTAGGAAAGTCTGTCACCTCAGAGGGAGGCAGTGCCTCTTTCAAGGGCACTCACCTGATTACTACAGGCTTACCCTTTCGATTATCCCAAAATCAACTGATTTCGGACCCCAATTGTATCTGAAAACCCCTTTACTTTTGCTTTATTCTATGGGCTGGAAGCAAGTCATGGGGCCCATCCCCAGTCCAGGGGAAGGGATTACATAAGGCATGAGCCTGGGGTGGGGAATCATGGGGGCCACCTTAAGGTCTGTCTGCCACAGGCCTGATGGGGAAATGTGGGTGGTGTGCTACATATACCCACTATAATAACTCAAAATATAAAATTTGGTAAACAAGATTCTCCCAGTGCCAAGCGGGTAAGCTGATCCATTTTGCAGGCATCTTTAACTCTTTGGGGATGACAGAGCAGTAGCAAGGTCTCCATGGCAGCAGGGAAAATACTACTTAAATTTGTGGCTATCAACAGGTAAGTTGCAACTGAGAGGCCACAAATGCCTGTTGACTAAAATTTGTTGAGATTGAGAACTGTGCTCGCTACAAAGGAGTCGTTAGTCTCTCCGATCTGAATCTTCAGCTGAGTGTCTAACCACTCATAAGGGGCCAGGCTGCCAGGAAAAGCAGTGGCGAAGTTTGAGGGCCTGTGGATGTCAACAGGACGTGTTTCCTTTTCAAGTGAAAATGACGAGGGAACTCTGAAAAAAATCTACCCTAGACTACAAAAATTCACTTGAAACCTCTATTTCTTGCCCTGGCTGGTGTAGCTCAGTGGATTGAGTGCAGGCTGGGAACCAAAGGGTCCCGGTTCGATTCCCAGTCAGGGCACATGCCTGGGTTGCAGGCCAGGTCCCCAGTGAGGGCCATGTGAGAGGCAACCATACATTGCTGTTTCTCTCCCTCTCTGTCTCTTTCCCTTCCCCTCTCTCTAATAATAAAATAAAATCTTTAAAAAAAATAAAACCTCTATTTCTTTTTTTTTAATTTTTTTATTTATTGTATTTCTAGAGAGAGAAGAAGGGAAGGAGAAAGAGCAATGTATGGTTGCCTCCCACATGGCCCTCACTGGGGACCTGGCCTGCAACCGAGGCATGTGCCCCGACTGGGAATCGAACCGGGACCTTTTGGTTCCCAGCCTGCGCTCAGTCCACTGAGCCACACCAGCTGGGCTAAAACCTCTATTTCTTAATAGAAACAAAATAGAGGGAAATATAAAAATTGATCCGAAGATGCAAGACAGACCCTGCAGGAACCCCAAACGACCAGTGAGAGTTACCAGCCCTGGCATTTTGGTGTGGAGCCCGTCCCAGCCATTAAGCCTGTGTGGCTGATTGACAGGCTGAAATAGAGAACATTGTTTCATGCAGGAAGGGTACTATTTTCTTAATTCTTTATGTAGCTCATTGTCAGTTAATGTTTCAAGGTAAGCACTAAACCTACTCACCCTTATTTCACAGAAGCAGAAACAGGCTTTGCCCTCGTATGGTTGGGAGACAGACAAGGAGAGGCTGCACCCCACAGTAGGGGCCGTGCTCTGAGGGAGGACATACAGGGGCCACAGGGCAGGGAGGGTTTCCCAGTGAAGAGTCTGCGCTGACACACTGTCTCTCTCCGGTGGGGCACTGCGGGGTGCCTGATGGGAAAAGCAACAGCAGGGGAAGCCAGAAACTGCCACTTTGCAGTTTTGCCTGGGGCCAAACTACTTCAGCTCTTGTAGGCATAGAAGCTACGAGCTGAAATCTGCTGTACGCCTTATGTGAAAGGATGGCTTTTGGCAAATTCAACTCACATACAGAGAGATGGGAACAGGCTAGACAGACAGACAGACAGAAGCCCTGCTTAGGAACACAAGTTAGCTTCCTTCCTTTTGTTGAGGAAATTTATCCTAAACACGGTTTCTAACAAGTCAGCTTTCTTCTTTGGTGAGTGGGAAATCAGGCCCAAGCCCTTCGAAGCTCAGGCGCACAGGGGTGTCCAACCTGTGGTCTGCAAGCCGCATGCGGCCCCGATGACTATGAATGGGCCCAACACAAAATCATAAATGCACTTAAAACCTTTTTTTTTTTTTTTGCTCATCAGTTCTCGTTAATGTTTGTGTATTTATTGTGTGACCCAAGAAAACTCTTCCTCCAGTGTGGCCCAGAGATGCCAGAAGGTTGGACACCCCTGGAGAGGTCCTTCCGCCCTCACCTCCCAGTCGCATTACTCCTCTCAATTAACTGTCTTCATTCCCTCATCTGAAAACCTGGCCCCTCTTAGAGTTAAGACACATAATTAGGGTGACCATATAATTTATGACCAGAACAGGGACATGTTAAACAGTGAGCGGAGTATGAATAGTAATTACTCCTGGACAACAGACAAGCTGGGGCCCATGATGAACTCAGCCCACTTAACACTCATCAGCGGCAGAGGGAAACAGAACTTTCCCAGAGTTCTGGGAAGCTCCCCTGTCTGGGTCACAGAGGCTGGGGGGCGGGGGGCGGGGAAGCGTGCTCTGTTCCTGTTTGAATTACCTCAGAGCACCCCCCCCCCTTAGTCCAGGAAGAACATCGTTACCGAGCGGGACTTCTGACGCCCAGTGTGTAAGGGAGGTCTGTTCTCCTGACCACGTGAAAGAATGAGAGAGGAGCAGATAACAAATATTAAGCTTGTTAAATGCCAAGATTTTAAGGAATCCAGGAATATTTATTTTTAGAAAACACACATGTACTCCCTCAAAAAATCCTCCCGCCCCACTCCAGAACTGAGGAAACGTGATTTCATGGAGATGACTCTGTGGTTGCTGAAGTCAGTCTGGAGGGAATTAGACTCAAGAACCTCCAAGCTTTGCAGTGAAATGAGTGAAAACTGACGGGTAATGGGTGAGCGTCACGCACCTGCAGGGAAAGTACATTCTAACATGTGATTTTAGAATGTGTGATTGAGGAGGCCCAGGAAACATTTAAACCCAACTGGAGGACCAAGGGATGTCTTCTGCGTGGAATGGAACTGATGACAAGGAAAGCTCAATGCAATGAGCACACCTGAAGACAGGCCGTCTCAGCAGAAGACCGTCCGCACGCAGGCAGTGTGAAAAAGGGAGCCAAGGGCTCTGCACCTGCTGGGGCTCCTCCAGGAAGGCCCAGGGCGGGGGAGGCCTGAGGCTGACAGTTCTTAATCATGCTCATTTAAGCGACCTCAGCTGGACCAATCAAGAGACCAGCGGTTGTCCTTCCTTCTTTACTGAGAATCACATTTTCAGACAGACAATGAGAAATGGAGTGAATCTAGAAAAGACCAGAACTTAAGAGAAGAAACAACTTAGGAGGTACACAAGAATCGGTTGCAAAAAAACATGAAAGACTCATCCTGATGAGAGATTAAACTTTGCAGCTCTCAGGGGGATAGAAGCAATAATGTATGAAGTTGACCCAAAATAGAAAAAGTGGCTTCACACAAGGCTGACAGGACAGGACACAGGGTCCAGTCACCGGGAAGATGATACGCTTTGTAACAATGGAAAATCATCTTGGCCTATATGTCGTTTTTTTCCCCTGAGTTTCACTGCTGTGAGTAAGGCCTCCTGAGCCTGTTCAACTTAAAACAGTCACTACACTGAAATGGTAGTCCACCGACAGGGCACTGTTGATGAGTAATTAGTATATTTAGAAGCTTAGAGAATGTCTCTGTAGGGGTGGGGTCACTCAGACATCTTGATGAATGTACAGTTAGAGGAAAGGGCAGTGGGTTGTTGAGAAGGCTTTCAACTAAGAATTTCATCTACTTTGGTGTGTTATTGGGGGTTTTTTTTTAGTTGGAACTCAGCTTTTTTATTCCGAGATAATTGTAGATTTGTGTGCTGTTGTAAGAAGTAAGAGTTCCTGCGTAACCTTTACCTAGTTTCCTCCAGTGGCAGTTTGTTGCAAACGGTAGCGCAGCATCACAACCAGGATACGGACTGACACATTGATGCAAGACACACAGCTTTCCAGCGCCGAGGGTCCCTCACCTGCCCTTGCATGGCCACACCTATCTCCCTCCAGCCTCTATCCTCTCCTTGATCCCTGCTAACCACCAATCTTTTCTCCATCTCAAGAATGGCATATAAATGAAATTATAGGGTAGGTAATCTTTGGGATTGTTTTTTCTCACCCAACATAGTTCTTTGGAGATTTATCCAGGTTGCTGTGTGCATCAATATCTTGTTTTTATTGCTGAATAGTATTGCTGGTGTGGATATACCATAGTAGTTTAACTGTTCACTTATTGAAGGACATCTGGGTTGGTTCCAGTTTGGGGCTCTTAGTAATAAAACTGCTATAAACACTCATGTAGAGGTTTCTGTGCAAAGAAAAGTCTAAATTTTTTCTAAAATAAATGCTTAGGAGTACAGATGGTGGGTCGTATGGTCATTGTATGTTTAATTTTCAAAGAAACTTCTGAGTTGTTCCCTAGAATGGTTTCTACCTATTTTTTTAGATATATCCCATTTTTTTCTGTATTTTTAATTAAATTTATTGAGGTAACGTTGGTTAATAACATTAGATAAGTTTCAGTTTTACAGCTTCGTAATACAATGTCTATGACTCCATTCTGTGCTCACCACCTGAAGTCTAGTCTCCTGCCATCATTATATATTTGACCCCCTTTACCCCCCCACTCTCCCCCGACTCTCTTTTCCCTCACAGAATGGCTCTTATTCCCTGTAACCTTTTCCCCCATTCCTCCTCACCCCTCCCCTCTGATAACCCTCCATGTGATCTCCATTTCTGTGATTCTGTTTCTGTTCTAGCTGTTTGCTTAGTTTGCTTTTTTGTTTGTTTCTTAGGTTCAGTTGTTGATAGTTGTGAGTCTGTTGTCATTTTACTGTTCATATTCTTTATCTTCTTTTTCTTAGATAAGTCCCTTTAACATTTCATATAATAAGGGCTTGGTGATGATGAACTCCTTGAACTTGACCTAATCTGGGAAGCACGTTATTTCCCCTCCCATTCTAAATGATAGCTTTGCTGATGGAGTAATCTTGGATGTAGACCCTTGCCTTTCATGACTTTGAAGACTTTTTTCCAGTCACTTCTTGCCTATAAGGTTTCTTTTGAGAAATCAGCTGCTAGTTTTATGGGAACTCATTTGTAGGTAACTGTCTCCTTTTTTCATGTTGCCTTTAAGATTCTCTCCTTATTTTTAATCTTGGGAATTGAAATTATGATGTGCCTTGGTGTGTGCTTCTTGGTGCCAATTTATTTGGGACTCACTAAGCTTCCTGGACTTTCTGGAAGTCTATTTCCTTTGCCAGATTGGGGAAGTTCTCCTTTATTATTTTTTCAAATAAATTTTCAATTTTTTGCTCTTCCTCTTCTCCTTCGGCACCTCTATGATTCAGATGTTAGAATGTTTAAAGTTGCCCCAGATGTTTCTAAGCCTCTCCTCATTTTTTTTGACTGCTTGTTTCTTCATTCTGTTTTGGTTGGATGTTTATTTCTTCCTTCTGCTCCAAAATGTTGATTTGGGTCCCAGTTTCCTTCCCATCACTGTTTCCTGTATATTTTTCTTTATTTCACTTTGCATAGCCTTCACCTTTTCCTCCATTTTGCGACCATAATCAACCATTTCTGTGAGCATGCTGATTAGTAGTGTTTTGAACTCTGCATCCAATAAGTTGGCTGTCTCCTCATTGTTTAGTTCTATTTTTGGAGCTTTGATCTGTTCTTTCATTTGGGCCATATTTCTCTGTTTTGACGTACCTGTTATGTAGTAAGGGTCAGAGCCTTAAGTATTCACCAGGGCTGGGTAACTCACATCGCTATGTTGTGGTGCTGTCTGTGGGGGAGGGGTCTGAGAGGGATCAGTGCCACTTGCTTGGCTCTCAGCCAGCTTTCAGTCACTTCCCCTGCTACCCACAATCAAATTGGGCCCTTCTAGTGCTGATTGGGCCCTTCTGGTGGTGGGTGGGTTTGTGTACAGTTCCAGGACCCTGTGGGTCTCTCCACTGAACTCTGCTGTGAGGCTGGAAGTTTTCTCCCACTGCCGCAACCCCCACAGATTTTTACAGTCAGAGGTTTTGAGGCTTTCTTTTCCTGCCCTGGAACCCTGGGTTGCATGGTTTGCCTCAATCCTCGGTTGTTCCTCCTAGTCTATCCCAACACTCATGGGGAATTGCCAGCCTTCATCTTGCCCACCCAGTCCTCCAGCTGTCACCTTGCCATGCTTCTTTGCCCCAGCTGCCTGTCTCTGCCCTTCCTATTAATCTGGATGAATGTTTCTTCTTTAATTCCTTGTTGTCAGACTACATACAGTTTGATTTTCTGGCAGATCTGGTTGTTTTTTGTTTTTAAATTGGTTATTGTCCTTCCTTTGGTTGTGTGAGGAGGCCAAGAATATGTACCTATGCCTCCACCTTGCCCAGAAGTCTGTTATCTAAAATATTTATTTATTGTATTATTTATTCACTTATTTTTCTTCTGATTCTGTGTTAGTGATAAATGATACAACAAAGAAATATGCAGCTTGAAGAAATAATTAGAGTGCCAGGAGAGAATAAGATACAGTTTGATTCATAGTGTTAAGTGAAGAGGGGGAAACTGAAGCTACATCACAACTTGAAGATCCAGAACAACAACTATAGTGATTTAATTGTTTTATTTATAAAAAAAGCAAGAAAAGATAATAAAAACTTTTGGAATATTGAAAATCAGTCTGGCCTAAGAATTTTTTGGTACCAATTTAAGCAGCCATAGAGGTGAACACCTGTGCTATATCAGAAGAGAAAAGCAATAAAAAGCAATATTTTCTACTCACGTGAAGGCATACAACCTTAGTTATAGACAAGAACTCATTCTGTCTCACACTATAATGATATTCCAGAATCAGATTGAAGAGTCAGTCCAAAAATGGGACTTCTTGAAAAACAAATCAGGTTTTGAAGAAAGTCCTGGTTGAAACGTTCATTTACTTTGTTAAATCCAAAGAGTATTGGGCTGCAGCTATCTAGACTAAACCAATTATTACACAGGAAGCATTGCACTCTTTTTTGATATGTAACCTGAAAGCAACTGAAGTCAGTAAGTTTGTTTGAGCACAACACTGATACACTGACAGGGAAGGGGAGACTCATGGCTGAGAGCCTAAATGTTGATATGGTGGCAAGGCTCTGCTAGTTGATTTATGACCTCACTGTGGAGCAGCTTCCAGTCACGTGTCTATGCGTGAGGTCCACTTAGCGCCTCTGAGACTCAGGTCCCTAAAAAATGGTAAATAAGACAGCTGCCTTGGAGTACGTTTGGGGGAAAGCTACTATTCCAGCGTCTTGTACGGTAATTAAAGTGCAAGTTTAAGTGCACAGTTCTGTGGCACTAGTACACTCGCGTTGTTCTGCAGCTGTCACCACCTTCCATCTCCAGACCTTTTTCATCTTCCCAAACCGAAGCTCCAGCTATTAAACGGTAACTTCCCGTTCTCCTCTCCTCCCAGTCCCTGGGAGCCTCCATTCTACTTTCTGTCTCTATGAATTTAACTACTCCAGTGACCGCAGAGGAGTGAAACTAAACAGTATTTGGTTTTGTGACTGCCCTATTTCATTTAAGGTAAAGACCTGAAGGTTCAGCCATGTTGTAGCACATGACAGGATTTCTTTCTTTTTTAAGGCTGAATACTATTCCGTTGTAAGTATACATCATAGTTTGTTTATCCATTCCTCTACTAATGGAAAAGTTTTTGATTTTGATAAAGACCAATTTATGTTTTTCTTTTATTACTTGTGCTTTTGATGCCATAGATAAGCAATCAGTGTGTTGCCCCAATCAGGGAGATTCACTTCTGAGTTTCCTTCTGAGCGTTTCCCCCTCACGTTCAGGTCTATGATCCATTTCAAGTTAATTTTTGCATGTGGTATGAATGTCCGGTTGTACTCGTACCATTTATTGGTGGTGGTGGGGGGGGAACCTATTCTTTCCCAACTGAATTTTCTTAACATCTTTGTCAAAAATCAATTAACCATAAATGTAAGATTTTATTTCTGGACTCTGGATTCTATTTTCATTTACTTATCTTTAAATGAGCAATTTGATCTAGATAAACCCACAATTTCCTGCTCAGAATCACTTCTGTGCTTGTAAAAATAGAGATGCTCAGATACTTTGCCCGGTGACTCTGATTCAGTAGGCACGGGTAAGGCTGGAACCTGCCCTTCCTCCAATCTTCCCTGACTTGATTAACAGCAATACATTGCACCTGGTTGCTCAGACCAAAAGCTAGAATGTAGCTGTGCTAATTATTAAACTATTATTTCTTCTTCCCAAACTCAGCCTTTTCTACTCTGCTCTGATGCTGGAGCTGGAGCTGGAGCTGGAGCTGGAGCTGGAGCTGGAGCTGGAGCTGCAGCTCCCAAAACCACATTCCTCCTTTGCAGCTGCTCTATTCTGTCCCATTCTGCGCTGCTCCACCCATAGGAGGTGTGAGAAGGAGACTGAAAAACTGAGGGGGAAGAAAGACTGCCCCCCACCACCACTCGGTTTCCTGAGTCTTCCTGGCCACGCACAATTCCTTCCCATTACCAACCATTAAATCTAGTTTTTCCTTTTAAAAATATTTGCAGAAATAGCTTTATTTAACGCCCAACAAAGACACCAGCACCAGCCTGCCTACACCCTCTCCTCAGATATCTGAGGTCTAGGGCCAGAGCACACTCCTCTGAGCTCAGAGACACCAACACAAAGCAAGCAGCTCCTCTTCAGTTGTCTAAGTTTAGTTCCACAGGCCTCCTCCTCTAAATGTCCAAGTTCTGATATTTTAAATCTCTTCCCTTTGTTCTGTGGACCTGTGTTGGGAGCTACTTTCTGTAGTTGCTTCCTCCATAATACTTTAGCATTTGCTTTGCATCCTTCTAGTTACCTATACAACAACTAGTTAATAATTGTATATATTAAATTCTCTCATTTTGGACTTCCACTGCATGAAGGAGTAATTTGCCTGGGAAATGCCTATTGGGCAAGAAGCAGCCACAGGGCTGTGGTTCCTGAGAGAAGATAAAGAAACAAAAGGAACTCCCTTGTTTTCCCAGCTTTCTGCCTGTAGGTAAGTTTTGCTCTGTGGCAGAGAGAGGAGGAATCCGAGGGAGGTCAGTGCTCTCACGGAGGTGAGGAAACTGAGACACATGCTTGGAGACCCGGAAGCCACTGGAATTTGCAGAGGAGAGTGCCAGAGGGGAGGAAGTTACACTGACAAAAAACTCTGCAAATCTTCATCATAGTCCTCTTTAGTCGTTGGCTGTATACTAATCTGGCGTACATATGGTGAAACTCCATTAGGCCAGGCAAAAAAAACAAAAAACAAAAAACTGTCAGGAAATAAAGTAAACAATTCTTAGGGCTGGGAGAGGTTTCAGTCCAAACAGGCTGTGTGGAGAGAACTAGTGAGTACCTGGGCCATTCCATAGAGACCCCAGAAGAGTCACACTTTAACTTTTAAGTTATCTCTAAAGTAAATGCTACTCTAGATATACCCGAACAAAGTTTGAAAAAAAGCCTTGAAATGACCAAGCTGAACATCAAGTAACTCAACTGCTTGCCAAAACAAACTTCAGCACTCTTTAAAAAAATGACAACATATTAAGAGAAAAATTAGTCAATAGAAACCATGTTACTCTAGATTCCCCAAGAAGCTGATATCCAAATGAAATTAAATATGCAAGAATTTTATGAGGAAAAATATCTGTGTGCAAGAAAATTGGGAAAGAGACAGACAAGGTTGGTGGGGCTTGGGAAACTGTCAAAACAAAGTGAAGCCTGGCCCTGAGTGAAGGAAAGAGAGAGAAACTGAAAGCAAGTGAACAAAGCCTGTGTGATTTATGGTATAATACTGAGTGGTTTAACGCATGTATAATTGGAGTTCCAGAAGTAGGGGAGGTAGAGGAGGGTCCAGAACAAATATTGAAAGTCAAAGAACATGTATAAAGGACCCATGGACAAAGCCAAAGGGACAAAGGATTGAGGGTGGGAGCCGGGAGTGGATGGGGCAGGGGAAAGTGGCGGCAGGAAAATGGAGACAACTGTACTTGAACAACAATTTTTAAAAAACACCCCAATAAATTTAAAACTAAAAAAAAGCAATGGCTTAAATCTTTATAAATTTGATTAAACTACAAACCCACAGCCCAAGAAGCACAATAAACTCCAATCTGAAAAACATAAAGAAAACCACACTGAAGCAGATTAGAATCAAATATCTGAAAAAACGTGAAAAAGAGATCATTTTAAATGCAGGCAAACAAAAAAGACATTTTATATACATACAGTAACAAAGATAAGAATTAAAACAGATTTTTTTGTTAGAGACTATGCAAATTAGAGGACAATGGAATGGCATCTTTAAAGTTCTGAAGAAAAATCTGTCAAACTAAAATTATATCTAAAGAAAATATACATTTTTAAAGACAGAATGAAGATTTCTCAGACAAACAAGCAAATAGACTGAGAGACTGTCTGTCACCAGCAGACCTACACTACAAGAAACATTAGAAGAATTTTCACTACAAGACAAGGGAATTTTTCAGGGTGAAGAAATGAGAGCAGATGGAAACTTGAACCTACACAAAGGAAGGAAGAGTACCCAAAATGGAATATCTGGGTAAATATAAGAAATTATTTTTCTTGTCCTTAATTTTCTCTAAATTCTCTTTGTTCAAATAATTGGTGTGATTTCTGTCTCCCGATTGAGCTCTTACTGGGAGCCTTATTTTCCTTCTCAAATCTGTCCCATTAGCCCAGAGGGCTCTGGAACCACATCATATCACTCCCTTCTCACCACTTCCCATTATTCTTTATAATTTGTTTGTTTGTTTTTTAACCCTCACCCGAGGATATGTTCATTGATTTTAGAGAGAAAGGAGGTGGGAGAGAGAGAAACATCTATCTGCTGCCTCCTGTACATGTCCCAAGCAGGGATCAAACCCACAACCTAAGAATGTGCCCTGACCAGGGAATGAACCACAAACCTCTGGTGCATGGGACGATGCTCCAACCAACTGAGCCTTGCAGCCAGGGCTTTCGTTATTCTTTAAAAGCTACAAAACAAAAAGAAAACTACTTTTTGTTGACTGCCTACCATCCACAAGTACTGCTTTTCTCTCAGCATTTTCCCTAAAGTCCAACTTCCTAACCATCTCTGATCTGACCCCAGCAAGCTTCTCCAACTTCAGCTTTTGTCCTTGACCACTTGCTGTCCTATAAGTCACACCAGCCTTCTGGGTTCCACAAACACACCAAGTTTGTTCACGCACTTGCTAGTCCTTCCACCAAATGTTCCCTTGCCCCCAGATATTTACATAGCTCACTCCTTCTTATCAGCAAATGGGATTGCTGTTTGAATACCATGTCTTCAGAAAGATCGTCTCAACCTCCGGGTCAAAATTAGCAGTCCCACCACCATCGCCATCATTCAGTTTCTATCCTGTTACCCTGTTTAATTTTCTTTAAAACATTGTGATTGGAGGACTTCCGCCAAGATGGTGGTGTAGGTGGACGCACTGCACCACCACTCACAACCAGAGAGTTTAAACAATGAACTCAATAGCGAAAAATAAACAACCAGAACAGACAGAATCGAACTGAAGGGAAGTCCGACACCCAGGAAGTTGGGGAGGACGTACATCCAGGCCGGTAAGCGGGGCAGAACCGAGCAGAGGGGCGGAGTGCGAGGCAGTTTGCCTGGAGGAACTCACCCTGTGAACGCCTAAACAAAACACTACCCAGAGCAACGGGTGAACCTCGCAGGCCAGCGGCGTAACCGGAGAGGCCAGTGGGAACCAGCAGGGCAGAGACTGGCGGAAAAGGCAGTGGGGAACTGGGGAGCAGAGGGTGATAGGAAGTGGCGGTGAAAGGCAGATGCCATTGCTCCCTCCCAGGCCCCACCCCCAGAGGAAACGTCACAAAAAAACGACCCAGGTTACCAGGCACCGACAAACACCTAAGACTCCGACAGGTGTGCCGAGATAAAAAAGAATGAAAATGGCCAAAACGAAAGATCAGACCAAATTACAACTAACGGATGACGAGATAGCCAAATTAACAGATGCCCAGTTTAAAACACTGGTAATCATGATGCTCACAAAACTGGAAGAAATAGTTGAACAAATGAACAATACGATAAAGATAATGGAGGAAGAGTTACAGGGAACCAATAGGGAAAAAAAGGAAGCTGGGACTCAAACCAATGGGGTGGACCAGAAGGAAGAAACAGGAATTCAAAAAAATGAGGAGGGACTCAGGAACCTCAGAGACATTTGTAAACGACCCAACATCCAGATCATAGGGCTGCCAGAAGGACAAGAGGAGCACCAAGAAATTAAACGTATTTTTGAACAGATAATGAACGAGAACTTCCCAAATCTGGCAAAGGAAACAGGCTTCCTGGAAATCCAAGAAGCTCAGAGAACCCCAAAGAAGTGGGACCCAAAGAAGAACACACCAAGGCACATCATAATAACATTACCCAAGGTCAAGAATAAAGGAAAGAATCTTACAAGCAGCAAGAGAAAAGGAGACAGTTACCTACAAAGGAATTCCCATAAGACTGTCAGCGGATTTCTCTAAGGAGACCTTCCAAGCAAGAAGGGGCTGGAGAGAAATATTTCAAATCATGAAAAGCAACGACCTACAACCAAGAATACTCTATCCAGCAAAACTGTCATTTAGAATGGAAGGGCAGATAAAGTGCTTCTCAGATAAGGTCAAGTTCAAGGAGTACATCATCACGCAGCCTTTACTATATGAAATGTTAAGGGGTTTTATATATGGACTCATGAGAGAAGGCATCAAGGCCAGATCAGCTACCGGGGAACTCAGATCAGCCACAGCCAAGACGCTTGTGAGGTAAGCAAGCAAAATACAACCAGAGAAACAAATTATAACCAGAGACATTGAAATTTAGAACAATCTGGCAGTAACCAGAGGGGAGGGGGAAGGGGATAATGGGGACAAGGGTATTCAGGAACTGCTATAAAGGACACATGGA
>PVJI01030377.1:0-14287 GCA_004026765.1 Micronycteris hirsuta | reverse complement strand
AACTCGAAGTCTTTGATTTGTGCAGGTGAGCGTCCACATGTGCCATGCACAGTAGGGGTAGAGAAGCGAAGGAGACATAGTTCCTATCACTGAGGAAATCACCAAGTAATAACAGTACTGGAGACAGGATGGTGATAACTACTATGCACTGAGTGTTCAGTGCGCCAGGCAAAGTGCCTTCAGACATCATCTCTCAATAGTGCCTGAGGGAAAGCAGAGGTCTATGTGCATGCTACATCTCAGTCTACATGTATAAGATGAATCCAGGAATTGGGTTCTCAGTTGGAATCTACATGTGAGTTGACCACTTCTGAAGCTGACTAGTGAACTGGTAGCCCTGGCCTACCGAAGGTCTCCTCACAGGGGACCACCTTGGCCCAGTAATAAACCTGCCATCATAGAGAAGGACAATTCTAGATTCATTCTGGCATCTGTAAACAGGACCAGTCCCCCAGTCCTGCCTTCATCAGGCTCATGACTGAGTCTTGGGAGACCACAAGTACAAAAGAAACAGAGGAAGTAGCTATTTCACTCAAACCTTTGTTAAGACATTGAAGCCCAAGTTACCCTGTTGTAGGGCCCTGTTATGGGTTGAATTGTGTTTCCTCAGCATTTATATGTTGAAGTCAACCCCAGTACTTCAGAAGGTGACTTTATCTTGAAACACTATCATTGCTGTTGTAATTAGTTAAAATGAGGCCATTGGGGTGGAACTTAATCCGATATGACTGTTATCCTTATAACAGGGGAATTTGGACACAGAGACAGAGGCACAGAGGGAAGACATGAAGAGACACAGGGAGAAGACAGGCATCTGCCAGCCGAGGAGAGAGCCCTGGATCATACCCTTCCCTCACAGCCATCAGAAGGAACCAAACCCACTGACATCTTCATTTTTGTGGCCTTCAGAACTATGGGAAGTATTTCTGTTGTTGAAGCCTCTCAGTTTGTGGTACTTTGTAATGGCAGTTATGGCAGCTCTAGCAAACCAATGCAAGACCCTAAACGAGTAAAAGAGAGGTCTTTCTGCCCTGGCTGGTGTAGCTCAGTGGATTGAGTGTGGGCTGGGAACCAAAGGGTCCCAGTTCGATTCCCAGTCAGGGCACGTGCCTGGGTTGCAGGCCAGTTCCCCAGTGAGGGCCATGTGAGAAGCAACCATACATTGCTGTTTCTCTCCCTCTCTTTCTCCCTCCCTTCCCCTCTCTCTAAAAAATAAATAAAATCTTTAAAAAAAAAGAGAGAGATCTTTCTGACCCATTGATGAGGTCACCTGTTGGAGAACAGCCAGCCCTCAGCAGAAGCAGACTGGCTTGTGGGTACATGTGAAATGTCCCCTGGAGGGGTGGGGCAGGAGAGCTCATAGGGGGTGCAGTTGTAGTGGGTCTCAGTACCTGTCTGAAGGTAGAATCTGAGATATCATCAATAGTATAATTTTCTGTGTATGGCCATGCTGGTGAGGTCTGGGTAGACATTCTACTGCAAAAGCACAGCAACAACAACACTGTTCAGGGAGGGAGGAGGTTGCATCTGCCAGCAGTCGACCCGTGAGGTAAGAGCTCCGTCTATGTGGAGGAGCCATGGCCAGGTGTTAGCTGAGCATCTTCAGGGAGCAGATGCTGAAAGAATTAGATGTGAAAGAAATGTATTAAGGGAAATACCTGTGAAAGGAAATAGGTGAGAGAACGGGGAGGCTGGGATAGCTGTCAGACTGTCCGGCAAGTTTGACCTTGACTGAAGAAGAGAGGGAAGAAAGGAGGGAGACAGGAAAGAGGATTGGTTGGATGGAAGCCTCTTGTAAGCCCTTTGGGGAGGCTCCAGCCAAAATCAGCCATCAGAGGTGTCTGCCTCTCCCAGGAGGGGGCTTCTTAGCACACCTGCCACACTTAGTCATTGGCTGGGAGCATGGCTCAGGGGCAAAGGTGAGGTTGGATTTCAGAGTGCAACAGCCTGAGCATGCTTTCTCTCAGCTGCCACACTGGGGCAGTCAGGAAGGGAGACTTGGCCCACAGTGGAGAACTACAAAAAAGTGTGAGGCATTAGGGGTTAAAAGATGGAGCAATGCACAAAGCTGATGGTGCTCAAATAATATCCTACATCCTTTATGGATGTTTCTTTCATCACTTCCAGTGAGTTTGAAATCCTTTTTCTTGGCCTTACTGGGTACTTGTAGTTTGCAATTAATGAACTGCCTAATTATTTTCTCTGTGTGTTTTCTATTGAGGTATTAATATAATTCTTGTTGATTTTCACCAACAATTTTAATACTAAAGTTCCACATATATAACAGACATTTTCCTTAGTGGATAGAAAGCTCTTTAATCATGTAATGGATATGAATTCTGGTCTACAAACACAAGTAGGCAAAAAGCACAACTAAATTTACTTTTCTATAACTGAGCTTAATTTCTGTTTCAAGCTCCCATTTTGACCAAATGGTGAAAACAATTTGAGTAATTTGTGGGGAGACCCTTCTCCCAACTTTTCTCTCAGAATTGCCTCTAAGTTCCTGGGGGTTAAGGAGTGTCAAGATAGCGGAGTTGGAGCATCTGTCAAAGCTGTCCTTGCTGATCCCTGGTGTCTCCTGAGGTCCTCATTTCTGCCTGCCTCTGACCATGCCCTACTATGATCTCGTCCAACCGCAAAGCCTCCAAGTCTTCAGACTTACTGGGTCACTCTGGGCCCTCTTGGACCCCCCAGGGAATCTGTCCATTGCTCCCTATGCCACACTATGGCTGGGGGGAGGGGGCTGGGAATCCATTTGTTTAGATACACCAAGCACCTGTTTCTGAATTCTCCAGGGAAGGAGAAATCCTGGGTTCTCACTCCTCTCTTGGTCTCTACACAGAAACAGAGCTTAGGATGCTCCTGCTTTCAGATTCCTCAACTCATCCACAGGCTCTCATGTCCCTCCGTGGGTCTAACTTACTTGCTTCCCCTCTACAACCTTCTTCCTCCAACCTCGAGAGTCCCACGTCGGTAAGTTTGGATAAAGGTGAGGCTGGGTGGGAAGACAGGTTGAGCATTGATGCATATTTTCTAAGCGAAATGGCTGTGTCCTTAGGGTTTTCTGAAAATGTCAAAGCTAAGTATTGTTATTGTTTCTGAAACTCACCTGGCCCAAATCATGGAGGGAAAGAGCAGCAAGAAACACCCGGGGAAGAAACACAGCTTACTTTAATCCAGTTGTGCCCATGCTGCCTTTCGAAGGGCAGACGTTTAAAATATGCACCCCATCACATAGTTCCATGGTTTTCTCTATAGTTCCTTCCATTTGTTTCTATGCTTCAAACACTTTCAGCCATTTTGAAACCAGCAACCACATACCAGTATTCTCTTCTGGCTGTTACGGTGTCATGTCGCATTTCACTCACCAATATGCCAATACATGACTTTGAGGTTGTGCTCTGCTCCTTCTGCTCCACCAAGCAGCCTGGACCTAAAGGGACTAAATCAGAGTCTCAGAATTAGAAGGAATCTCATGGGTCACTGGGTCCCAGTACGCACCCCAGTAGGAAGCCTCTCTGTGGCATCTCTGATTGGGGTTTCTCACACACCTCCAGCCATGGGCAGCTTCCTACTTCAAAGCATTGTCATGGATCACTGATGAATAGAAAGCTTTCTCATCTGAATAAGACCAAATCTGGTTCCTTGCTGGTCCTGCTTCAGGCCTATGGATCCCCCCTGTGTTCTCTGCCTAATGTCCCTATCATCCTGCCCACCCCTCCCCCTCTTCTCTAGTGAGCAGACTTGGTGGAACTGCTTTGCACATCCTTGAATCACAGGGTCCCCTGCTCCCCTTCCCGGCTGCAGCTTCTACTGAATTTGCTGGGCCCGTCCATGGCGGCTGAGGCTTACACCGTGATCTGATGCACTCAGACTAGCCCAGCACCAGGGCCTGTGATGTGGACATGCTGTCTTTGAAATGCAGCCATGAGTCAATCAAATTTTTGAGCCTCTGCTCACAGAAAATCTGAGATCTTTGTTACATAAATTGAGGCCTCTTCCAACCTGACCTGTACCTCCTGGCATTTTGTATTAAAATTCAGCAACAGTAGTGACAAAGAAGCCAAGTTCTGGGATTAGGCAGAGCCGGACTAAATACAGGCTGCTCGGCCATTTAACACAATGGAAGGCCTATGTAACCTTGGACAGCTTCTGTCAGTTTTGGAGACTTCACTTATAAAGAGCAGTTAACATTAGTACCTGTTCTTAAGGGCCATGTGAGAATTAAGAAATAAGGATGTAAATTCTTACCACATGCAATTTATTAAGTGTGTAATGAATGACAGCTATTTTTCCTAGTGTTATCAAACATCAAAAACTGTGGCACTTGTTTTAATTGGAATAAAAGACAAGTACTTGCCATCAATGATAGGCAATATTGATTAGAAGGCAGGCAATGTGGATCAGTTGATCAGAAAGGGAGTCATTCTAATGGACAACGGAGAGGTATCAATGTCGGTAAGTAGAGATTAAGAGGATCAAGCCAATAGATTCAAGAAAACTACACAGGTCAACAGAAGAAACAGATCAAAGAAGGGAAAGGAGATTGCAGAATAGCGGGCTGCTTGCCTTCTTGCAACCACAGGATGAAGAGCTCAGAGCTCAGAGCAGGTCTTGCAAGCAGCATTTTAGTTTTGGCAAAGGCTCAAGCCCCACTTCTACAGAACCTGGCAGTGGGGCCTCTCCTTAGGACAATGATGCCCATTGGTCCTGGTAACAGAGGTGGAGACAGAACATATGCAAAGGCTAATCAGGGCTATGCTTGACCTCTTGGGACCTGCCCTCTAGATCCCTTTCCTACTGACTCTGGGCAGGAACTGTGTAAATAAAGTCAGTGTTTATATGTTGCTTACTTCTGCTAGTGGATGCCATCTCTGCTGGGATGGAAGCCAACGGTACATTCTCTAGGCCAAGAAGGCCCAGCCAGGGGGCACAGTGCAGACTTTGAAGTCAGCAGACCTGGGTCCAAGTCCAGCTGAGCCACCTGGTATCTGTGGCCTTGAGCAAGTCACAGTTTTCCTCTCAGCTTCAGAGCTGTCATCTGTCACATGGGGTTCACAGCCTCTGCCTTGCAGAGTTATCACAAGGACTAGAAGGGATTGCAGATCTAAGTCACCAAGCATGATGTCAGGTGGGCTGGAAGGGATGATACCTGGCCTAATCCATCAAAAGAGGCACAGCTTGGAGCTCATCAGCTACTGAAGGGAGACACACAGCCCAGGGAAAACAGGGAAGAATTCAGTATCCACTTCATACTAGAATGACTCTGGGAAAATCACTCACTCTCTCTGGACCTCCATTCCTTCATTTGTGAGACAGGGATAAGAGTGTCCACTTGCTGGGGTCCTCCTGAGGATCAGGGCTATGCAAACAGAGCACTCAGTGCAGAGCCCAGCATGGAGTCATCACGTGAGTGCCATTCCTCCCCAGCAGCCAAATCCTAGTCCCTCTTCCTGAGCACTGCCTCCCAGCTCCTTCCATCTCTTAGGTTCCATGCATTCACCTTCAGAGGAATGAGACAAAAATAGCACACTCCACTTCTTCACCAAGACAGGCCAGCCCCGTCTCTCAGGGCCAGTTTTCCCTGACTGTGCCCATGGGGTCTTTGCCAAGAGCGTCTGGTGACACAGCCAGCTCTCTGAGAGGGCAGATCAGCTGAGAGGGCAGCAATGGGATCAGAGTGGGCCTTTAAAGGGAATTGGCTGAAGGCAGGATGCACATGTGTTAGTTATCTAGTGTGGCAGAACAAATGACCCCAACAATGAGGAGCTTTAAAACAACAAACATTTGCCCTGGCTAATAGCTCAGTGGATTGAGCGTGGGCTGGGAACCAAAGGGTCCCAGTTCAATTCCCAGTCAGGGCACATGCCTGGGTTGCAGGCCAGGTCCCCAGTGAGGGCCATGTGAGAGGCAACCATACATTGCTGTTTCTGTCTCTGTCTCCCTCCCTTCCCCTCTCTCTAAAAATAAAAATAAAATCTTTAAAAACAACAACAAATATTTATTACCTCACAGCTTTGTGGGTTAGGTGTTGGGTGTGGTTTAGCTGGTGCCTCTGGCTCAAGAACTCTCAAGCAGTTGCAGTCAAGCTGTGGACTGGGAGCAGCAGTCACCTCCATGCTCCTCTGGACCTACAGGATCCACTTCCAAGCTCATTCATGTGCTGTGGGCAGGCTGCAGCAGATCCATGTCCAAATTCCTAATGGCGTTGCTGGCAGGACTTGGTACTGCACCATGGGGACCGCACCAGGCCATGACTACCAGGGTGGTATCCGGGGCCGTCCTAGAGACCGCCTGCTTCAGAGGAGGTGGGAGTGGGGAAAAGTGCCATCATAACTTTGTAGAGTGGAAGGAGCCCAAACCCAGTGTCCCTAGCTCAAATGCTGATTGTTCTGTGTGGCTTGGGACTGCTGGTTGCCTACCTGGTTAGATCCCCAGCCTCCTCTTTTACCACACAAGATAACTGCCCGGCCCAGCCAACCTTACAGGCTGTTGGTGGATCAGAAGTTGGGTGGCTATGAATATATTTAAGGAATCCTCCAAACATTACACACCAGTTGGTGTAAGGACGGCATGGATATATTAAGTGAAGTCTTGGGTAAACAGACATAAATCCACCCATATAACTTCCAATGGGACACATTATCACTCACTCGAAATCACCTTTCCTACCTGACTCCGTCTTCTCAGCTAGCCAGGGCAAGGTGGCACTCATTCATTGATTCATTCATTCACCAAGGTCCTAGTATGTTCAAGGCCCTTCACTATGTTATTCTCCTTAATATGAACAATTCTGTGACATAGGCATTACTAACTCCTCTTTACAGGTGAGGAAACTGAGGCTCAAAGGAGCCCATAACACCCCACCTGAGCTCACACGGCTACATGTGACCTGGGCCAGGTGTCTCCTCCTTGGTCAGGCCACACAGACCCCACCCATAGAGTGTCACCCTCCCCTGGTCACTCCACAGCACATGACCCGGCTTCACTTGTATAGAACATGTACCACTATCCGAAATAATTTTCCTTTTTCTTCTTTCCTTAGTTTCTTTTTTTTTTCATTGTTGTTCTCTTTAGTATGAGAATATAAGTCTACTTTTCTGTCTAATGACTACCGTTATTTCCAGTGCCTAGGTGAAGATGGTAGCTGTGGAGTGAAGAAATAAATGAGTGAAGAAATGAAATAGGAAGCCAGATCTCCAGCTGAATTCTGCCTGACTTCAAAACCCACACCTCCAGGACCTGGAGGTGGCTGACAGTCACCCCTTCCCTCATGGTCTACCTCCAAAGTCCTTCCAAATGCTTTCCTTTGGTGGCAGCTTGTCAGGAAGCGTTCCTCAGTCCCCAGGGCCACCTGGATCATAGTGGACAGCAGATACACCCAGAAGGCTGCAGCCAGGGGGGCTATACAAGAGCCAGGAGCTGGAGGGGGTGAGCCCTGCCCTCACCCAGGGGCCCACATGGTGATTTTTCAACCCCTGATGGACTCTGGGAGTTTCCCCAGGCCTTCCCCTTGGGGGCTCTTGTCACTGTGGCCACTACCACCCTAGGTCTTAGAGGGTAATTACTACTGCCTGCCTCTCCCTTCCTCCCACCATGCTCAATTCAGAGCATGTTCTGGCCCAGACCTACTGTGAGTCCTGGAAACCAGCAGAGCAAAGCTAATACATTCATATTGACTTCACAAAGGCTGGGATGCCATAGGAGTGCAGTGATCACATGGGCCTGTTAGCAGCCTCTGGCTGGATTTCTGTGCTTTCACCCAAAAATCTCCAGAATCTCTGTCAGCTGCCCATGACAGGTGTTCTCTGACCTCCAAATCCCTCAAATGGAACCAAGAAAGTTGAAGTCCAAGGCCTCCTTCTACCTGGGGCACATTGCCCTAGTGACTGACACTGGCAATGATCATTCATGAAAATGCCATCCTGTGCCCACCCCAGCCCCTGCCGGAAGGCTCTCGAGGACACGCGGAGCTTCATATGGCCCATGACAACCACAACATTCACTTCTGCCATGCACACGGGCCGCCTGGGAGAAGCCTGCTCAATTACGCTGCACTGTAACTGTCCTTCCCTATCTTTGTCCTCCTGTATCCCCAGGGTGAAGCTCAGGCCTGGCACATAGTAGGTGCTCTGAAAAAAAGTCTGCTGAGTGAATCTGGCAGAAAGGGCCCTGGCAGGAGTGGAATTAGACCACAGTCCCAGGACTTCCTGGCAAGTCCCTGTCCCTCTGAGTTTCATTTCTCTCTTGTGTACAGTGGAGATGAGAGCTTGCAAGCTCCTGGCCCAGAGGCCCCACATAGGTTGTAAATATGCTGTTTCTAGCTCAGTCACTGTTTATTTTAAAATTAGTTCTCAACATTTAAAAAGTGGAAGATTTCCATAAAACCTAAAGTTTTCAGCTTTTATTGAAAAATGAGAAGACTTGGTTACATGGACTCATAGTCGCACATATAATAATTGACTGGCCTGGGCAGCAGCTGCACCTTCAGTTGAGGTGTTTGGACATAATGCCACCTCCCCTCGCTCTCTAGAACCTTACCCAGCATGCTTCACTCACATATGTCACCTCCTGGCCTCCACAGGTGTCTGAGTTTGCAACCCCTGAACACTCATCTCTGAGCCCACATGACCTGACTGTTCTTTGGCTCTGTGAGGTCCAAAGACTGGTGTTATAGGACCCATGGATGACGAAAACCATTAACACCCTGGATAAGAAGCTACTGGGTTGAGTAATGGAGAAACTCCTGTTTCTGAGGCTGACACAGAGTCTATAAATAGCCCCAGAGCCAGGTGATATCTGCCTATCTCACCTGGGCCAGAAGTCCTCAAGGGCTGGGCACTTTCCAGTTCATAGCTTATCCCAGGAGATATCCCTCTTCCTGATGCCACTGAAGACAGCACAGGTAGAGATGGCCATACAGCTGAGCCTTTCGGGGAGGTGAAACTTCTTTTGGCAGGAAGGTAGTGAGGGTGTTTGGTTTTCCAAAGAGGGTAGGAGTAACATGAATGAAGGAAACTGGTTCTTGGTCCAGGGTCCTGGGGATGAGGTCATTGCACCATTGATGAATCACCAGTCCTATCCAGCAACACTAAACCTTCAGGGCCCTCTGTGATTGCCACCCCCCACCACCCGAACACACACACACAAAGCCTTTCAGCTCATTTTCAATACTGCAGCTTTGGTTTGAAGGTGTGCCCTGATATATCCCAACTTTGGGCGGGCTTTGGCTCATTCCCCTGCTGGAATCTCCTCTTCACATCTTTTCGGGGACCACTCAAACGTGATCCCCAGGCAGACATCTCCCAGTTCCTCTGATGCTCATGGCATAGCTCTTAACAATTATCACTGATGCTCATGGCATAGTTCTTAACAGTTGACAAATTCCTGCCTTGTTCATTTTATCCTTAGAACAGACCTGGGGTTAAAAAAAAAAACCCAAAAAACCAGAGTAAGGATTATCATCATACCATTATTCTCCAGGGGGGAAACTGAGGCCTGGAGAGGTCTGGGAGGACTGGCACAGGCTGGTGGTGGGGACTCCAGGGTTCTTCTAGCACTGGACAGTGCCTTCCTCTCTCTGGGCCTCAGTTTCCCATCTGGAGGGTACAGGTGTTGGCCCAGATACTCTCTTAGGACCTCTGCCTGTTAATCACTTACTGTGGGCCTCCCATGCCTCGCAAGCTTCTGTGAAGTCCACCTCAACGTGTGGGGTAAGTTCCCCTCCCCCTAGCTTCTCCCACTCAGTTCCCTTTCTCTTCCCATCTTGCTTTTTCACTTTCCCAGCACTGTCCATGCATTGGCCCCTGCGCTGTGCAGTCCACAGGAAGTCTGTTTCTGTGCCAGCGGTGGTGGGAGGGGAGCTAGCAGCCCTGGTTGCACAGGGCTGTCAGTCCGTGGGGTTGAGGAGGGGCGTCAGACCCAGTCCTGGTGAAGGGCTGGGGACCTGTGGCAGCACGACAGGCCCAGGCAAGTTTCCAGTCTTGTGGGAGGGAGACCTGATCTCTAGAAGCATCTGTGGACAGGACAAGCCTGTGGTGGTGCCTCTGCCTGTCTCTGCCTGCCACCCCTCACTCTAATCCAGCCTCTCCTCTCCACCTTTCTTTGACTGCGCCAGCATTCCTCCTGGTCTCTGTCTGTCTGCAAGGCGCTCACAAAATGGAACTGGCCTCCTTTTGCGAGGTCGTGTCCGTCCCTCAAAACTCTAGCCCTGGTGAAGTTCAAAGTAATTCGTGTCCTGCCGCCCCACCAGTCCGGCTGCGTTGCTCATCGAGGCCGGTAGGGGTCGCCCACCGACAGCCCTCGAGGGGGCGGGGCGGGGCGGGGCGGGGCGGAGCCTCGAGGCCTTCCGGACCAATAAAGGCGCCGGCGCGCAGCGGTGGCCGACTAGATTTTGTAGGTGCGCGTGACCTTGGCTGCTGTCTATTTCGCTTGTACAGTGGATTTCTCCTCCCGACTGGACACGACTCGCGCGCCATGCTGGCAGTGCGCTGCGGCCCCCGTTTGCTTGGCTTACTCCCTGTCCCGCGTACCTTGCCGCTGCGCCCTGCGGCCCGCACCTGTAGCGGCGGCGCCCGCAACCCGTCCTCTTCCGCCGGGAACCCGCTAGTGTACCTGGACGTGGGCGCCGACGGGCAGCCTCTCGGCCGGGTGGTGCTGGAGGTGAGACCACTGGACTGGACCTCACTGGGCTGAGCGTGGGGGACGTTTCCGGGAGAGCCTGGGACCCCAGTCCGGCGCTGTGCCTGGCTCTCTGGGTGACCTTGCCTTCCACAACCGGACTCTGGGCCTCAGTTTCCCCATCTCTAAGAAGGGGCAACGGATTGGTCTCCTCCAGTCTCTTCTCGGAACTTTGGGGAAGTGGAGGCGGAGGGAGGAGGGTACGTGTGGACAAGCAAGCTGAAGGTCAGGTTGTAGAAGGTGAGGGCCCGGCCCCACTAGCCGGCCTGGGGTAGGGGAGTGGTTCCAAAACCTTACGGAATCGGAACCTAGACCCCGGCTCCGAAGTGAGAGTCGGGCGTCCGGGTCCCGGCGGCCGCCTGGCCGGCGCTCACGTGACGTTCTTTTTGTAAGTCAAGCGTTGCGCGCCACCCCTCTACCCAACACGGCTCCCGCCCCACGCGGCCCTGCCATCTGGCTCACTCCCCGGGCTCTGGGCAATGAGTGAGGATGGTTAGAGTCTGCCACCTCCCGCGCAGCGTGCGCGGTGCAGGGTGCGTTGCAGCGGGCTCCAGCCACCGGTAGGACCCCGGAGTGGTGAATCTAGGAAGTGTGCCAGGAACCTAATTCCAACCCCAACCACCCTTCCGGGGTCGACGCTCACTTCCTGCTCCTGACTCCTGGGCCATTTTTTAAAAAAGCAAAGAGGCCTTAAGGTAACAGAGCGGGAAGGGGGAAGGTAACAGAAACTCGGTGTACCTTTAAAGCTTCGCCCTATTTTTAACTAAGGGGTCTCAGTTAAACCTCGGTTTCCTCTTCTGGAACATGGAAAGCACCAGTCCTGCTCCCATTTATTTCAATGGTTTGGCGCCAGGGTGGCTTTTGAAGCTGGGAGGCAAGAGGCCAACTTGAATGGGCCTCCAGCCTACCCTTACCCCAACTCCTCTTGACTCTCTCAGCCTCAGTTTCCCATTTGCTCAATGAGGATCTTGGAGTGGCTTCTCCCTAGACCCTCTCTCCAGGCCCTGAGTCTGTGCTTGGGCCCAGATGTAGTAGCTCTGCCAGTTCCTCCGCAGGGAAGCAGGCCCTGACGGTATTGTGATCTCTCCTGACACATTAGGAAACCAAGCCTGCCTTCTCCCAGCCTTGGATTCAGGAAGCAACTGGCAAAAATGATAGCTGCTTAGGCTGCGTAGACTGGGAGTAACAGGAATGGAATGGCACACGGTGCTGTCTCGGTCTCCTTGGCCACTGTGGAGGTTCCTTCCTTCACCTGCCTCTTGACTGACCATCTTCTCTTGTCCCTCTTCTCTCCCTACAGCTGAAGGCAGATGTTGTCCCAAAGACAGCAGGTAAGACAGTGCCTGGGGCCCTCCTGAGTCCGGTCTAGGTAAAAGGAAGAAAGGGGCAAGGTGAGGTGGGTACGCTGGCAAGAGGAGTTGGGGCAAGGGAACCAAGGACCAGCTGGGAGTACCATGTGTAGCTCAGCCACTGGGTACACTGGGGCAGCCTTCTGTCCCTCTCTGTGGGCTTCAGTGTGGGCCTTTCCCACCAGTCTGGTAGTAGGCTCAGTATCAGTAGAAGACACATACATGTAATTGTCCCTGGGACAGCTTCCTCCTTCCTGGTGCCCAGTGTGGCAGGGTGGTGGGTCACCACCTTTGGACTCCTGCTCCTGCCCAGCTGACCTGGTGCTGGAACAGCTAGGATTATACGCTTGCCACTGAGGTCAGTGACTTGTCCCAGGTCACACAGCCAGAGCAGACTCGGGGTAGGCCTAGAGTCTTCCGTGCCCTGCTTACCTGGGGGGTTAGAGGGGATGCCGGCTGGAACAAGGTGTCACCCCCGGAGTCAAGTTGCAGCCTGGCCCTGTTGACCTGCCCCTCCCTTCTTCTCTCAGAGAACTTCCGAGCCTTGTGTACCGGAGAGAAGGGCTTTGGCTACAAAGGCTCCACGTTTCACAGAGTGATTCCGTCCTTCATGTGCCAGGTACTGTGGCCCTCTCTGCCCAGGTTCCTTTTCTGTAAGTGGGGATAAGAATGGGGGCCATTCACAGGAGCGCTCTGAGGACTAATGAGTGAGCCTGTGCCTGGTGCTTGCAGAGTACTGAGTGGAGGGCAGCTCCACGTACAGACTCTTGACCTGTCCTCTCACCCTGCAAGGCTGGAACTTGTCTGCGCTGCCTTCACCCTCCCCTGCCCCTGAAGTTAAGCAACCGGGCAAGTGGCAGGATGGCCCTGCCCAGCTGAGTTGGGAAAGCTGAGCCTGTGGAGGGGGCGTTGGCATTCGGCATGGATGTGCATGGGAGGTAGATCGTAAGGCTTTAGAGGACTAGTGTATTCAGACAGTGTCTGCCCCCCGTGCATCACACTGAGCACACGGCATGGGAGGAGAGGGAGAGGGAGGGCGTGGACAAGAACACATTCTAGGTCTGGACTTGGAGTTGCTCTTTGCAGAGAAAGCATCTCTCGGTTGAATGAATATATTCTTTAGTCATGTGCCCTGCCCATTTGTCAGAGGCATTAGTATTGCTGTGTCAGGTTTTAGGGTAGCTTTTGGCAGCAAGAACTTCCCCAGGGGTCAGGACCCAGGCTTCCTTGAGAATTGTCCTCTGATAGGTCAGACCCTGCTAGGTCAGGAGTTTGTGTCCTGAGGCAAGGGCATGGATATCATGACCTTTTTGAAGTCCTTTCATCCTTGAATTCTCTCTCCATTCCCTCCACCCTACGTTGGTGGCTGTAATCATATGGTGGTGTCAGTGAGTTGGGGCTGGGCTTGCTGAAGTGACAAATGCCATAGGAGGGGCAGGGAGGTTGTGGCATGGGACAGGCTTCACCAAACCCTTCCAGAGGCTCCCAGGAGCTGAAGTGGGTGTCCTGAGCTAGGCTATTGTCTTCCTCTGAACAGCAGCAGGCAAGGGTAGAGACTTCCAAAGTTGCAGGGCTTGATGAGGCATGGGCTGGCAGCACCTGAGGCCGGGCCAGGGTTTTGAATTGTCTCTCTTTGGGAGTACCTTATTGGCATTTGTGAATGCTTCAGCTGGTTGATCAGGTCATCCCTATGGCCTGAGAGAGTCCCATCTCAGGAAAATGGTACCATAGCCTGGCGCTGGGGTGGCAGCCATTGGGCTCTTCTGGCCATGGAAGCATCAGACGAGGCCTGAGGAAGGATGTTAGCCCTGGGTGGACTCTGGACTGTGTCTATAAGGCAGAGGAACACCACTGGGCATGGTCAGGAGAAGATACTGGACAGGGACAGGACTGAGCTTAGGGAACTGGCTCTGTGCCAGCTGCTGCTGCTCCCCACAGACCAGACGTGGGATCGGGGGCTCTTGGATGCCTCCCTGTTTATTCTCCAAGAGCTGTGAGTAGGAAATTAATTCTAGGTCCCTAAGAATCATGTCGTTGATCATCAGTTCCTTTGAGGATCATTTAAAAATTTGCTCAGACAAAAAGTGAATCATTTAGAAACAGGAGAGTTATGCTAGAAAATATTTAAGTTTATTTTCGTTTTCCTTATTTTCCTTAATACTTTATTAGTCCTTATGTAATTAGATGCTTTTTGACTCCTTTGCCTGAAGGGCTTCTGGTGGGGTGGGCCTTAAGAGGGTTAGGGACTTCCCAGC
>PVJI01030376.1:0-14309 GCA_004026765.1 Micronycteris hirsuta | reverse complement strand
CTGTCATTGATTAAAATCTAATCATGTGTCAGACTTCACTGAGTGGTATATATTTATAGATCTCACAGAGTGAGTATATGCATGTGTTTAAATAATCTACATATAGCATTATTTTCTCCATTTTACACATGGTTACACAGTTACACATAGTTACCTGAAATGAAGCAGAACATGATGAAGTCCAAATGGTCAGATACCAAAGAAGCTGGGTCAGAATTACAGACCCTTTTATTTTTGGAGCAGTAACCCTCAAAACACATAAGATTAAGGCTTAGAAGACTTTGGTTCTAGTTCTGTCTTGGCTACTTAGCTCACAGCCTCTCTAAATATGATAGCCAAGAAACCCAGGGTCAATCCTGACTTCGGAGCAGGAGGGATTGAAGGGGCTTTAGACCATAATTTTGGAAATAGCTCTGAGCATCCCTGTTGAAGTCTTTCGCATTGTGCTCCCCTTCTAAATACGGGTTGTATAAACTTGTTCTCAAAGTCCTTCTTCCCTGAACATATCAATATTCACTACTGACTGTCTTCTTAAATAGGCAAGCTATTATATAACAATAAGGATTAAGTTAAAAGTCAATCTTTTCCAACTCAAACTTGTTTCTACTGGTAGCTTAAATTCCACTTCAGATTAGAGAATGCACAAAAGTTCATCTCAAAGCTTTATAATTTTTTTAAATCCCTGTATTATATTTTATGACGAGGAACATGAGTGCATGTTCATGTGCAAGCACACGTTCATGAACATGACCCTGAACATGACAAGACCTCCCTTGTCAGTTATCCAAAACATGATCACATGATGAAATAAATTCTTTATGGCAAAAAATGGTGATGTCATAATGCCAGAGTGCAAAACCACTTTTATGAGTCTTTGCCTCACTCTCCATGACACAAATGTCTTTCTGTGCACACAGCACAGTGGGAGAAAAGTCTGATAATGAGAGGTCACCCAAGAGGTCAAATCCATGAAGCAGACAATAGCCTTCGTGTATTTTGCATGTCAATTTCTCTAGGCTTGTTAAAAATATTACCTAAACTATGATTTGCATAAATTATCAATCAAGTGAAAAACATCTTCTTAGTGAGTGAATATAGAGCCAGATCAACTAGGTAAAACAGTATTTTAACAACTATGGCAGACATATAAACCGACGGCCCTTCCTTGAGAAACTAAAATATAATGGGCAAGTTCTTTACATATATGAAACTTTTAAAAAAGTAAATCATGTAGAAGAACAATATTTTAAAAATTTGGCCCATGGAAGAACGTCTTTTCAGATGTTCTTAGAATAAAATGACATGAAGGAAAAACATATTTGTAAGCAGTGCTAGTAACATTTCCTATTTATAGATTCGTATTTTCTGTTAGCGTATCCGCGGTGCTCTGACAGTCCTTGAAGGGCCTGGAGACATTGGAAGAGAAAGATTTTGAGATGATTTGAAAAATAAAAGTATGCAACTAAGTAAATAAAAAACCCACTTTATCAAAGGTAGATAAAAGAAAAAAACATCATATTCAAAATAATGCAATGACTACATTCTAAAAGTTCTCAAAGTTGCACAAAAAGAAGAAAATAGCAGAGGATTAAGACAAGGCAAAAAAAAAAAAAAAATCCCAGAGCAGTTTAGTACTGTAACATAACTTCAGGTAATCCTTATGAAACAACAGTAGGATTTAGCCCTGGCTGGTGTAGCTCAGTGGATTGAGCGCGGGCTACAAACCAAAGGGTTGCTGGTTTGATTCCCAGTCAGGGCACATGCCTGGGTTGCAGGCCAGGTTCCCAAGGGGGCCACATGAGATGCAACCACACATTGATGTTTCTCCCCATCTCTTTCTTCCTCCATTCCCTTCTGTCTAAAAATAAATAAATAAATAAATCTTAAAAAAAAAAGTAGGATTTAAATTATAAATGCAATGTTTGCACAAGAGTGTGGTGGCTGCTGGGGGCCAGGAGTTGGAGTGGTTTGAGATGCCAGAGTGTATAAGGAAGATAAATGATAATGGAAAAAGTGCAATTAAAATTTTTTAATGTTAATGGCAGAATCTAGATGGTGGGTATATATGAGCTAACTGTAAAATTCATTCAATTTTTATGGGTATTTGGAAATTTCCATAATAAAATAATTGTGAAAAAATAACAATAACTGAAAAAAAGAATAATATATTTACATTTAAAACATGATTGAATTTTATCATTGGATCTGTTAAAATAGAGATATAAAAATAGCCCAACAGCCCTGGCTGTTATGGCTCAGTGGATTGAGCAATGGACTGCGAAGCAACAGGTCACCAGTTTGATTCCCAGACAGGGCACATGCCTGGGTTGTGGGCCAGGTCCCCAGTAGGAGGTGTGCAAGAGACATTGACATTTCTCTCCCTCTTTCTTCCTCCCTTCCCCTCTCTCTAAAAATAAAATAAATAAAATCTTAAAAAAAATAGCCCAACAGTGTCCATTTCAACCATCAAAATTATTTTGATAAGCATTCTTCACATATGCGTTATTTTGTCAAATCTTTTAAATTCTGTAACTTGAACATCAGCTTCATCAGTAACTTCAAAGTATGCCAATTCAAATATAGGTAAATATTCAGGCAATATTTTCTCATTGCGCATGCCAACATCCAGAAGGGAGCTTAAAGAAAAACATCAACCAGAGGTTTTATATTTAACCTGAATTCATGGATCTGGACATTAGAGCATTGTTCTAATTTCATTCTTTAGACTTGACCTTGAGAATAAACTAGAATAAGTAGAATTATCTTGCTCAGGACAGCATTCTATGATATGCACAGGCAGTTCCTCATGAGGACCTAGAATACAAACCACTTTTTTTTCTTTATTGTTCAGTGTTACACTTTCAGCAAGTCTTCATTTCTTCTGCTCTATGTACCTACCACACAATATTTTCACTTGCTTTAGTTGACACAGCAGCTTAGGGAGGGGAACAAGACTTTTCATTTCTTTTCTTTTTTTTTTCTTTTTCTTTCTTTTTTTTTTTTTTCTGTTTGACCACACAGGTAAAAGTTGAAGCTGAAAGTCAGGATTACACGTTGTGGTCAAATCACCTCAAGTATTCAGGCTTGGGTCTAGGTGGTTACATGAGCCAACCCTTTCAACTCAAAGTGACTGGCTTCCTAAGCGTATTAAACTTAAATCTAATTTGAAGTATGAAAATCAGGATATGTTTCTGAGTACCATAAAAATGTAATAATAGTCTAAATGTAGCAGCATCATGACTGGGTGTGGTACTTAATAAACATATTCTCTGTCATTGAAACAGAGAAGCTGGCATAATTTGAATGAAATTATATTTTGCAAATCCAGTAGAATTTTACCAAGATCTCTGTTAAATTTCAGTTAGGAGAATTACATGCGCACTTTCACAAATGGCATGCATTTATTATCAAAAGTCAGGTTAACTATATAAAGTTACTGAAAGTGAATGGAAAATTGACAAATTAACATAGCCTGGAATGTCAGTGAGTTTTGTGACCTTGGTCAGGTCATAACTGCTTTGTAAAATGAAGAGAATAAAGTGCCCCTCTGCAGGTTAAAATGGAGTTCACAGACATATACTTCACTTCAAAAAATCAATATAGTGCACTAAATAAGCCATAAAACAGAAAATGGAAGTTTTTCAAGATAAAATGATAGTATTTGAATGCATAAATGTTCTGGAACAACTATACGTTAGACATAGTTGAAGTCCTCAAACCCGAACCCTATGCAGAATCCAGCTGCAAGCGAAAACTGATCTGGGGTCTTGTGGGACCCGAATGTCCTAACCGCCATTTCTCTCGGTGAAGAGATGTTCTAAAATGGTGATTAGGCCGAATTGTCTTCATCGGTTTACATGGTAGTTGAATTCTAGGAAAATCAATGTTTTAAAACAATGTGAAAATTTAATTTTCCTTTTATGGCAAATGGAGCTGGGTCTAAGCTCAGAAAAGTATAAAATAAAGCAATTCTTAAGAGAAACTCTCCTGAGAATTGTAGATATTTGACATCTCTTGAGTCTGCCTGCTAAGCATGAGAATATAAGCCAATGTTGATAGAGAGATCTGATCAGATCACTGGAGGGAGGGGAAAAGAGGGTGAAGTCATAGGAGGAGGTTGCCCGTGGCAACAGTAAACAGTCTAGATCAGGAATGGCTGAGAAGCTGAATGCCTCCAGAGCACAGGGAGTTATGAGCCAGAAGATTTAAAATAAAAGGAAGGCAGAGACTAGCTCTCAGGCTCCCCTCGTCAAGGATGCCTGGATAACTGTACTGCAGCTGCCTGCGTTTCTCAATGGATGATCATTTGGATTGGAAGAAACTCCAGGTCAGCCTAGGGTTGGGCTGGCCTGGCAGAGGGCGGCAGGGTTGTCTTTGGGTGTTCTAGAGGGGATGGGCTCTGAGGCAGAAGCCTGCCATCCTTCCAAAATTGTGTAGCTTTTATAGCTTTTGTCATTTTAGTTTGTAAACTAACCCTATAGAAATAAGATAATTAAAAACTAACAGAGAGAATGATAGAGGATCTTAGGTGTTAAAGAGTTTAGCCTTAATTGATAGGTTTGTGATTAAAGCAGCAACTAAAGAGTTAAATAGTTTAGCCTTAATTGAAAGGCTTAAATGATTAAAGCTGTAACTAAAAATTAAGTATTTTAGCCTTAATAGATAGGCTTAAGTGACTAATGCATTTGGAAAACTGTTATTCCAAAATTGTGTAGCTTTTGAATAAAGACTCCTTTGCTTTATCACCAAACCTTTGCTTCCAAATTTTGCCTGGAGGGTGCAGCCGGCAGCAGGGCCCCACTTGCTGCTCGGTAACAGTGCAGCACAATCCAGACAGACGCGCCTCTCAAAAAGAAGTCCAGATTTTCTAGTGTTTGTGCATTTCTACAATGTAAATACTCCCACCACGGCTTATTTGAAGCTATTGACATGATGACAGTGTACACGTTGGAATCGGCCCTGTCTAGCTGGTTCTCACACCACTGGTAAAAACACTTAATCACTGTATTAAAAAGAAATACTATACATTTTCAAACTGTCCCTTTAAGAACCACTAAACAAAAGGCTCTGCTGATTTTGAGTATTATGTTTTATGGGAAAACTCAAAATCAAAGTATTTCATTGTCACCAATGATTTTGACATTGTCATTTTTTCCCTATCTATCTGTCACTTTTAGGTACAAGTAATATGTTCTCTTGTAGGAAGAATATTATTAAAAAATCCGTTCTTGGTGCTAATCCATTTAATAAGAACATTCCATTCCCAGGATAACCCAATCATTAATTCACTCAGCACTTATTGAGCATGCTGGATTCTGGTCTTGGTTTAGGGCAAGGTTGTCAAACTCATTTTCACCGGGGGCCACACCAGCCTTGCAGTTGCCTTCAAGGAGCCGAATGTAATTTTAGGGCTGCATAAATGTAACTGCTCCTTAACAGTTAGGTGAGAGCTCGGCACTACCGCCGGGCAGAAACAAGGTGCCTGGCGGGATAAAACAAGGTGGAGGGCCAGATTCGGCCCATGGGCCTTGTGTGTGTCACCTGTGGTTTAGGGACAAACAACTTAGTTGTTCTAAAAAAATTACATAAGGTAATACAAACATAAAAATACTTCTTGAAATAAAGCATTTGATGGAGTATATAAAAGAGATACATGATGATTAGAAAGGTACATTTTATTAAGCCAAATATAATTGGAATGTTCTAAGAAGAGAGTATGAGTTAATTCTTAATGTGTATGCATTTTTGTGCTATAAAATTGTTATGTAACTTAGTCCTCTATGTGAACTTGCTTATTTATGTTAAGGAATATCATGTGCTACATGGGCTTTCTTATTCTCTAAGATACTCACCCAGCTTCCCTACCTTGCAGCACTGACTTTGGGCGACTTCCTGACCCACAAAATGGAGATCACAGTGCTGGGTTGGGAGAGGGTTTGACATAACATGACATCTGTTTGGCACGCAGGAGCCAAATTAGCAATATTCTACTATAGGTCTTATTTTGCCTGCCAGGCTCTGTGTGCTCCAGGAAAATTCATTTCTCTTTCCTTTATAATGTCTAACACAATGCCTTGCACATTTTTATCTTCAGTAAATACCTGTAGGCTCTATGAATCCCAAAGTAATGAGTCTATATGGCATTGTTTATTTATGTAAAAGTGGCACAACAAACATGTATATAATCACAAGGCTGATAACATAATTCTTTTTCTTTTTAAGATTTTATTTATTTATTTTTAGAGAGAGGGGAAGGGAGGGAGAAAGAGAGGGAGAGAAACAGCAATGTATGGTTGCCTCTCACATGGCCCTCACTGGGGACCTGGCCCACAACCCAGGCATGTGCCCTGACGGGGAATCAAACCGGGACCCTTTGGTTCCCAGCCCACGCTCAATCCACTGAGCTACACCAGCCAGGGCTGATAACATAATTCTATAAAAATGTTTAAAGAATAAGTATTTTATAGATAGGCAAAAATGATTATTAGAAGAATATCCTACTGGAATCTACACATACTGTAATACTGTCTTCTGATTGTTGATATATTAGTAATTTAGTATTTATGTCATGTTAGCATTTTCAATGCCTCCCAAACTTTATCTTCTCAACACATCTATGAAGAAAACAGGCAATCCTGTTTTTTCTTTATTTGTTAGTTAGCTAGTTTGTTTGTTTGTTTGCTGAGCCCATTCAAGAAAGGCCCAGGAACAGTAGCTTCATATTCACTATAATCTGTGCAGGGATTAAGAAGTAAAAATTGATAGTTACAAAATAGGCAGACATATGTAAAGCATAGGGAATATAGTCAGTGATACTATGATAACTGCGTATGCCGTGCGGGTACCTAAAATTCAGGGAGAACACTTAGTAAAGTATATGATTGTCTAACCACTATGCTATATCCCTAAAACCAATATATAGTAATATGAAAAGTAAATCATAATTTAAAATTTTAAAAATTAAAAAAAATAAAAAGTGTCTGTATTCTTTTCTTCCCTACCACTCATATTAGTTAAATTCTTTTAAAATAAAATTGGCCCTCGCTGGTGTGGTTCAGTGGATTGAGTGCCGGCCTGAGAACCAAAGGGTCACGGATTCAATTCCCAGTCAGGGCGCATGCCTGGGTTGCAGGGCCAGGTCCCCAGTAGGGGGCATGCAAGAGGTAACCACACATTGATGTTTCTCTCCCTCTCTTTCTCTCTCCCTACCCCTCTCTCTAAAAATAAATAAAAGCTTTAAAAAAAAATCAGATAGCCATTTATAAAAAAGCAGCAGGGATTTCAATATACTGACTTTTCTTGTATAGAGCAACACTTTGATCTACTAAACATGTGTTTAACAATATTACAACTATTTTTAAAAATTACTGGCAAGATAAAAAATCTTTTCTAATGCATCCATCCAAATTTCAAACTGTCAGCTAAACAGACATGTCAATAGAACAGAGACCAAGGCACGCCTTTATCTCTAGGCAACTTGGACAAGCAAGATAAATGGAACAAAAGATACACTGAACCGTTTTTTGTTCTTGTTTCTTCCCAGGAAGTTATAGTCTACACATTATAGTCTATGCATTTTAAAAATTCCAAGCTTTTATCTCTTTCAATAGTAAAAATTTATCTCAAGTCAAGGCTTTCAGGAAAGTCTGCATGGAAGGAAATGAAAACAAGAATACAAACGAAAAGTACGTAACAGTAAACAGGAGGGTTTGTCATTTACTAGAAACTATTTGGGATTAGAAAGTCATCATCAATGAATTCTTACAACTACCCTACTAGGAGAGAACTGTGACTCTTACCATACAGATGAGGAAATTCAGTCTTAGGCTACCTTGAGCAGAGTCACACTGCTGAGGAATGAATCTGGGCCAGGGTTATCTGACTTGAGAGCACAATTCAGCAATGCAAATCATATACAGATTATAATTGTACTCAAAGAGAGAAGATTTTATAAATATAATCAAATATAAGAGCAAAAACATTTTAAAGTGAATAAAGTAGATTTAAGATGATAATATAACTTAACAAGATCTTTATCAAGTCCAGTTCTCTCCCAACATCTCCCTCCCAAAACTTCAAACTTTCTTTAAAAATGTTTTTCAATCTGTAAATTAACGTTGTTTTAAGAATGAGAAGAGGTTTATATGAGTTAAATCTGTTCATAAACAAAATAGTGAAAAGAACTCATTTTATTTTTAATACCAATGGCAAAGTCATTATAGTCAGGTAAAAGTTATTAAGTATATAACAATACTAAATTTTCTTGATTTTCTTAGTACTATTGTGTAAGTCGCTAGTATTTTGACTCATGCACTTGAATATATAATTTGTATCAATATTTCTCATCTTATATGATCTTAGAATAATGTAATAATAGGTTAGATATGAGCATTATAAAACTATATAAATTATCCAACTTTTGAACCTCTTCTATGATCTCTCTGAGAGTGGTTCATCTAGTCAATGTTTGAACATCTTCTGAACAAAGAATTTACTACTTTTCAATTAAGTCCATCTTCAGACATTAATAATGATTCCAAATAATTTTCCATAGTACTGTAACTGATTGGTGATATTATTGTTTTCATTATTTCTATGAATGCTACAATTAATATTTTGATGTATGTAGGATTTCTTTTAGATGTGCCATTATTATTTATGTATCTAGTTCTCAGGCTTTTACATTGAAATAAAAAGTTATGCAGTGTGAATCTGCAAAATAAATAAATAAATAAATAATAAAACCCCTGTAAGCTGAATATTCACGCAAAATCTTCTACCTTGAGAGAAGCAATACATTTTGGTTTAAAAATCATCATCAAACTTTTTATCAAAATGTATGTTTTAAAAGAACAGGAAGATATTTAGACTACAATTTAAAGAAACAATGTTCCCCTTTTTCATTTCATGGCACACATAAACTAATGACTAAAATTCTATGACACACCAAAAAATATACTTTCTGTCAATCCGACAAACAAAATAGGTATAATTTTTATTCATTGACACCAGACAGCTATTGTGTTGGCTGTTATCATTTTTTTATTCGACAACCTAAGGGAAAAGAAGTCAGTGCCCCTGACTAAATACTCAGGTATTGCATGTTTTAAAAATTCTCACAGACCACCCATTGAAAATTGCTAATTTAAAAGGTTATAGTTCCAATTTGCATCTCTCTGATGGCTAATGATGTTGAGCATGTTTTCATATGACTCTGGGCCCTCTGTATGTCCTTTTTTTAGAAGTGTCTGTTCATGTCTTTTGCCCATTTTTTAATTGGATTTTTTTGTCTTCAACAAAAGCAGAAAGCAAGCAAAACATAACCAGAGACATTGAAATTAAGAACAGTCTAACAATAGCCAGGGGGGAGGGGACAATGGGGAGAAGGGTTTTCAGGAATCACTGTAGAGGACACATGGACAGAACTAAGGGGGAGGAGGGAGCCTGGGGAGGGAGGTGGGGTTGGGGGGGAGGGGAGGAGGGGAGGGGAGACGTTGCAGATAACTGTAATTGAACAACAATAAAGTAATTATTTAAAAATAAATAAATAAAAATTAAAAAAATAAAAGGTTATAGTTCCAGTAATTTAATATTAAGCTAGGAAAGGAAATTATTAGTTGTGATACTCTAAATTAAAGTTAGTATTAAAGTAACTAGAAAGGCTGGCCTATTAAGGCTCTGAATAAATTTCCAGGCTATTATATGCAATATATTCATATTTTTGTGTTCCAATTCTGACCTACTAAACTACAGTGCAGAGCAGATTGGTTTGAAGTAAATAATTTTCTATTCTTAAGTCTTTAAGTTGTGGGACAGGTTCTGTACAATGACTACAAATTATTTAGAAATTTGTTCTCATTTACTCTTACTAAAATTTGCCTGAATTACTGAAAAAGAACATCAAATATCATAGGAATGATTAAATTGGTACTGATTTGAGAATATTCTTCAGTTTTTTATATTTCATTCTTCATTATTGAAAAGTTTATTTTTTTAATTTTTAATTACAGTTGACATACAATACTATGTTAGTTTCAGGCATACAACCCCGTGATTGTACATTTATATGACTTACAAAGTGACCACCCAATAAATTCTGTATCCACCTGACACCACACATAGTTACTCCGACAGTACTGACTGCGTCCCCGCGCTACAGTGTCCACCCCATGACTACTCCATAACTACCAACCTGTACTTTGAAATCACTTCACCTCTTTTACCCATCCCCAACTCCCCTCTCACCTGGCAACCACCGAAAAGTTATCTATACATATCAGTCTCTTTCTGTTTTGCTTGTTTATTAGATTTTTTAGTTTTTTTCTTTTTTTCCTCATTTTTTTATTGTTGTTCAAATACAGTTGTCTCCATTTCCCCCCAACCACTGCCCCCCAACGCCAGCCATCCCCACCTCCCACCCTCGATCCTACCCTCCTTTGGCTATTCTTTTTAAATGTAGTATCACTAACTCGAAGTTTGGGTTTCTGTACACAATGTAAATAACCAAATAGGGAAACTAAAATCATGACTTGTCTATGATTGTAATTATGAAACATCATCCTGGAAGTAATCAAAGTTTAAATTAACACTGAAATGAATTACCTAAGGAACATTAGATTGATACTGTCAGGGAAAAAAAAGAATATACCTATGTTTAAGATATGTATTTTAATATGAACAGATATTATATTTCATTCCTTCGTAGTCACCATTCAAATAGAGGAAAAAAGCACCATTTTACATTAATGAGTGTACAGACAAAAACAGAAGGTAAATACTCATAGTTTCCAGTCTAACAGAAAATCGAACATTACATCAAATGCAAAATGATGTATACTGTTGTTCTGTTATCTATCTCAAGCAATAAGCCCTTTCTCATCTTGGATATAGATAAATGATCAGCCCTTGCCTGGAATGCATTTCTCAGTTTACATCACTCACAGTCCTTAACATCCACGCAAAACTCATCTACTAATGGGCACTTATAATGATGGCACCACACTCTAACTTTCCCTTTTTCTGATTCATTATTGTATTCACTTAACACATAATTTTGTGAATATTCGTGTACCGAAAACTATGCTTAAAGCTAGGGCTACAGTAATAAACAAGTGTGATATCTGTAACCTCACAGAGTGGGTAAATTGACAGCTATTTATGGAGAACTTACTATGTCAAGTGCTTGTCTTACATTACTTAATCTTCAAAACAACTTTGTTAGACAACTTTGCTGCATACAACTTTTATCTTTCATATTTTCTTTGTAAAACTGCAAACGGCATGCTTTCTTATGAGAAGAGATACTTATAGGTACCTCCTGTAATTTTTTGCAAGTAAAAAATAAGACCAGTGAGCACATTATTCATTCCTGAACATTGTTGAATTACAGTTTCATCTGTGAAATAAAAAATAATCAGCCCAGTAACTGACTTAGTGTCTACACTGTTCAGATAATGATGAAATTTGAGATACCTAAAGTGATAAATATTTGAATCTTCAAAAGAATTTAGAAGAATGAGAATAATTGATAGGATTTTTGCATGCAAAGTCATCCAGGCATTTGGTTTAAAATTATAATCTGTTTCTCAAGAGCTATTTTTAATGATAACAAGAAAAGACAAAGTTCTGAGTACAGACTTAGCAGTTAATAAATGTTCACAGGTAGTAATTCATTTTTAAATCAGTAGAGACAAAATCTATGTTACATGATGAATTTATCAACCAATAAAAGACAGAACAGTAAAGTGATTTAATTATAATTATATACAAGAATCATGGTGACTCTCTCTGAGAAAATAACTAGAGAAAACAAACCAACTATAATCCGAAGGACTTAGGTTAGACAGAAGGTAAAATTTTTTAACAAAGATGTAGCAAAGGTTGCTAATTCATTTAATAAACTGTCGAACAGGGTATGAAATCTCATTCTATACCTATTTATTAGTGCTAATTTTCCAAGTGATCTTGTTCAAGTCAAACATACACATTCACGCCACACATAAACACATATATTCACACACAGCAAGTTCACTGGAAAGCAGGCTGTTTGCCAAGTTGTTTGTATTCTTTTTCTTCGAAAAGGCTGATGTACTACTTGCCAATACAAATCACAATCATTGCTCACAAAGCAAGTACCTTTTAGAGCTGCACCCAGAACAAGTCATTTAAGGTATAATTACTCAAGTAATATAGCATGCTTGTTCTGGGCAGATTACAGCAGGAAGCGTATGAAGAAATGTATCTGCTTATAAAAACCCTTGAAGTCTAAATAATTCATCCTTTCACTCACTATTAAAAAAAAGAAAAAGAAAGGTGTCATTGAAAAAAAAACTGTGGTGTAAATACAAGCATGATCAAGGATTGGTGATTATAAATCCATTCCACCACTGTAATTAAAGACACACATTCAATGTAGCTCACTTGAAACATACTACCAAACACTGTCTACCAAACACTTCTCTAATCCTGGTGTAAACAGAACAATCAGTTACTCCTTTTATGAAATAAATACTTGTTAGTTCAGGTGGAAAATAAACTTATCTAATAGATACCAGTATGAACATAAATCACTTAATTTTTCTACAATCACTTGGGATAAAATTTCATGTTCATTAACTGAAGCGAATCTCCCACCTTCCAAAGATAATGAATAAAAAATGGTAAATTTAGTTGCCAAGAGAATAATTGTAAAATTTAGAAATAGAACGCTGAGCAAAAGGAAAAAGGACTCATGGACATGGACAACAGTGAAGTGATTGCAGGGGGCGGCAGGGGAGTATAAGGAGATTAAGTGGTAATAAAAATACAATAAAATTATTAAAAAAGAGAACACTAATTATTTAGTAAAATCATGTACTGTAGGGTATAAAGGACAGAAAATAAATTTATGCAAGATTGAGTCTATTCGATAAGAAGCTGAAGTAAGCCTGTTTGTAGAAGGAAGACCGTATGTCTCTTTCACTGAGTAGCAGTATCTTGAACGTGTCATGGTAACTGTATTTTGAGTATGTTATGTTATATAAGGCACTAGCTGATAAAGACATAGTAACGGCTAATCTAGTATTCATATGGGAACAAACAGAAAAGAAATTTGTTTCCAGGTCTAATTTTGAAAATGGCATGTTAGCAGCTGTTTATTTTATTTAGTCGTTCCTGATAGACATCCATTTCTCTCAGGCTATTTGAATTTGAGTAAGAAATGCTAGGGAAAAAGAGGTAGATGAGAAAAATAGAACAGTATAAAATTATTTTTAAAGAACCAAAATAGCAAAGCTTTTATATTTCCATATTTATATTATGTACTCATACATACATAGAGAATGGAATATATATGATAGAAAAGTAACTCAAAAATTTAAATACCGTAATTCTTATTATAGAGACTTAAGTAAATAAAGTTTTCGATTTCATCTTAATTCCCTAGGTAGGTCTCCTTTAGGCTAGAGTAAAAAAAATGAGGAGCTATTATCTGCTTTCTTAGGATTTTAATTTTAATTCTACTAGACAGGTCTAGTGCTATGGAACATATACTTAGATTTCTAGGGCAGTCTCACTTGTCACTTGCTTTAGTGATAATGGAGTTTAGTTGACATACTTGCAGCCTCATGCTCTTTTTTAAGTCTGTCTCTTGGTCATTTTCATATGACCATAACTGCTATCCTTCTGGCCTTTGATGACTTCTATTCCTTTTATATCAGTCAGCTGTTTTGAGTGCTATCTTATTACGTTAATTCATAGTTGCAGCCACAGAGAGTTTGATATATAGCTCCAAAAGTGAAAGTAGAAAATTTATTCAGGGAATCTTGACAATTATAAAATGTTAAGCAAAGAAGATTGTTGTTTCTATTAGATTAATCACCTCACTAAACACAGTAGTGTGGGGAAGGAGAGCAAGGTACTACAAAAAAAGTGCTTATAAAAGTTGAATTATTTTAAAATAATTACTTTAGATTCTAATAACATTTGAAAAGTTATACTTCTATTTAACTGCTTTATTGTAAAACCACCTATGTGAATAAGTTGCAGATATGTGTTTTAGCAGTATTACCATCTATGTATGTCAGGATAATTATAGATATATTTCAGAGAACAGGATTAATAAATTCATAGTGAAAAACAGTTTGTAATTGTTCTTTGTGTTAAGAATTGGATAGTTAGTCACATGAGACAGAAAATTCCTATAATTCTGGGTCAAAAGGAGAATATTGGCATTTAAAAGATGAGAGAATATTCTTTTTCCATTTTGACTGCTAAAGATAATTTAACTAAAGCCTAAACTTGTAATCTATATTACATTTTACTAAAGATTT
>PVJI01030375.1:0-14280 GCA_004026765.1 Micronycteris hirsuta | reverse complement strand
GAATCTTTAACTCTCGATTTGTTCTTTCCACCTTCAAACAAGTTACCACTATTTGGAGTGTTATTCACCCCTGCCCCGCCCCCCACACACACCTTCTCTAACTAGTCTCTTACCTTTCAAACTTACCCCCAAATACCACTTGCCCAAGAGGCCTCCCCTAACCCAGAAGACAGGTTAGGCTTTCCTGTTAGATCATTTGCTACTTGTCCTGTGTTGTGTTTATCACAGTTTTTATCATTCGTTCACTGTTACTTGCCAGACCCATCAGGGCCAGGAGGAAACAGACCATGTCTTGTTCATCACTAAACCTCCTCTGCCTCACACGGTGGCTGTGATATGGCGGTCATTCAGTACATATTTGTTGAAGGAACAACCTCAGGAATGGAACTTTTTGTGAGAATTGAATGAATGAGTTAACAGACATAATTAAATTCTTCTTAATGGTGGCTATTTGGGTAGAGCGTTTTGGGCAGTGTAGGGATGGAGTGGGCATGCTCCCAGGCTCTGTTGTAAAGGGAGGGCGTGCGACATGGTTAGAAAACTCTAACTACATTTCTCCTGGAACGTGCCTGGGGTCCTTGATCTTCCTGCAGCCGTCGGGCAGTCTGCTCCTTGTCCTGGGGCTGGGGTGGGAGGGAAGAGACTCTTGAGAGTAAACATATGGTTGCCTCACTATTTTATCGTCTGGATTTTTCAGTTGTGTGAAGAATAGTAATGTGATAAAGAAAGACCCTTTGCATCATTTCCGGTAGGAATTCATGGGAGGAACATATTGTATTTGGAAATTCTGGAGTAGCCCCTCCCAGCAGGACTTCCTTCGGTGATGGAAATGCTTTACAGGGTCTGCACATGCACTATGGTAGCCACTACTCAATGTGGTTTTGAACACTTGGCACGTCATAAATGCAAATTAGGAACTGAATTTTTTTAGTCTGTTTAATTTAAATGAATTTATATTTAAATTTGAAAAGCCATATGTGGCTTAAGACTGCTCTGCTGGGCTGTGTTAGAAGGGTCAGAAGATACGGATTTTGCTGAGACAAGATGGCTGAACGCATCAGATGTTTCGTACTGAAGTGCCTTGCATTACGAGGAATCTGAGTTACAGATTTGACATTCTTTTATTTATACTGATGCTCCCTTTCCAGCAAGCATGTAAAATCCTATCTTTCTGGAGGAGAAGTAAGATGTGGATGTTTTCTCAATAGGAAAACATAAGGGGCTGTTTTATAAGCCTGGCTTCCTCTCATTCTTAGAGTGTATCACCTTATAATGCAATGTAGTGGCTTTCATTTCCCATCAGATGAAAAGAGATGCCTCAAACCTATTCCAAAAGTCACTTTCAGAAAGCAGTCGGTTGTGATATCATCCTGCCTCCTAGGATACCAGAGAGTCAGCCTTTGAAACAAAGCCGGAGCTGGGCTGCTGCTGGAATCCCAGTGTGTCTTGTTAGTGTTGCTGTCGAACCACTTGATGCTTTTATGACATGTTTCATGACATCAAAGGACTTTACGAAATTGAATTCATGTTTCTAACACTTGTTCAGGTTCACTCGGTTGGATAGGACAATACTTGCTACTTAATGTTTTTCTTGTAGAGAATTCATGAACAGTACATAACCTTTTCCTGTGAGTGCCTAATGCACACAGGACATTTGAGCCTTTGTTTCTGCATCACCACTGGGTAGAGGGCTGAGGCTGCCCATGGCTGGAGGAGCCTGGCCCAGAGGCTCCGAACAGTCCAGGCTTTGCCCACCTCTGATGAGCACTGAGTTAATTGTCAGCTTAGTGCGCCTATAACCTGTTCGTCACACTGCAGACGCGGAGGTTGGTGGGCTTGGGGCTCGTGAGTCCAGGACAAGGCTTCCTAAAATTTAAAGTAAATACGAGTCACCTGGATATTTCATTAAAGAGCAGACTGTGATTCAGTAGGTCTGCTACTGGACCTGAGATCCTGCATTTCTAACCTGCTGCTGCTCCACCAACTGCACTCTGAGTCATCAGGGGCCAGGACATGTTTGATTGACACTTTGATCAGTTTTGCATTGAAAAGTATTCTTCCATCACTGTGAAACTTACTTTTTTTTTAAATGTTATTTTTCTATTACAGTTGGCATTCAATATTACTTTCTTTTCAGATGTACGGCATAGTGGCTAGACAATTATATAATTTATAAAGCCATCCCCCTCAATAATTCAAGTACCCACCTGGCACCACACGTAGTTATCACAATATGATTGACTATTTCCTTCAGCCGTATTTTACATCCCCATGACTATTTTGTAACTGCCAATGTGTACTTCTTAATCCCTTCGTCTTTGGCATGCAGTCCCCCAACTCCCCTCCCCTCTGGCCACGTCAGTCTGTTTTCTGTATCTATGAGTCTGTTTCTGTTTTGTCCTTTATTGTTTTCTTTAGATTTCACATATATGTGAAAATTATTCTTAAATTCTTCCAGCAATGCTGTTTTGTTATCAGTCCAGGTGAGAGTGGATAAAATGATTGACTAAAACTCTTCCCTAGGTCTGGGAAAACAGCTCAGTACACACCATGTTTGGTTAATGACCATGTGTTTACATTATCAGTGGAAAATAGTACACAGATGAGAGCAGCATACTCATAAACAGGCAAACACAGATTGTTAGCTCATGTCAAAAGGCCATAACTAATGATTTGGTTGGAGAAACTATGGGAATAACTCTGGACTGGGAATTGGGAGACCAGCATTCTGTACCTAACTCTCCATGGACTGGCTACCTCACTAAAGGGAAGACATTACATTTCCTTGAGTCTCAAATTTTCATCCTGAAACCATGGGCCATGTGGGCTGTGGAAGGGCAAACTCCCTTTTCCTTTGGTCTTAACACAGGTATTTGCAGTGCTGTGTCTGTGTGTGACGGGCTGCTGGCTGTCTCAGAACAACGGGCAAGACGAGCTGAGCTGTCAGGCAGAAGTGACTGCTTTGCAGGAGAGAAAGATAAATTAAAAAATAATAGTAATACTAGGTTTGTGCTTCAGGGCTTTGTAGAGCCACTTACTTAAATTCGAATCTGTTAGCTCCATCCGTATAAGGAGACTCTGTCTCTTGCCCAGTATAGGTTGGGTTCTTAAATTCTTGATGGTAGTCATCATGGAGGTAGAAAGCATTTTGTGACTGCAGCCTAGAGCCAAGAACCAGGCACATAGTAGGTGCACGATAAGCAGTAGCTAAGGGAATGAATGAATAGCTCAGTGATGGCTTACTGAGCCACTGTAGATTCCTTCTCTCTTTCTGGGGTGAGCTGTAGCAGAAGAGAAGCTGCTTCATCCCCACTGTGATCTCACAATGTGCCCATCTTCCAGACTTTCTCTTCTCCTCTGGACACTTGTGAAGTGTCTAAAATGCTCCCTTGAATTTTGTGCACTGGTGAGAAAGGCCCGTGTCCGCATAACCAAGGTCACGTGACAAATGAGCCTGGACTATGCAGAATTTAGCTGGATCATCAGGACTCTCAAACTTTCCTTCAACTATCAGTGGGATCTGTAAAATTATGATCTTACACATAACTTCCCAGTTAATGATAATCTCTTTATTGCTTATGCAGTAAAGCAAATAAAAAAACACTCAGAGCCATGCATTTGCACACATAAATGTGACCATTTGAGTCAGCATGCACTCGTAAACATTGTAAAAGGATAGGCGGGAAGGAAAGTGGTCAATGAGGCAAGAGCGGGAACTGTCCTGAGTCTCCATAATCTCAGACCTACAGATAAATTTCAGGTAATTCACACAATGATTTTACTCTCTTCTCTCTCCCCTGCCCTTAAATAAAGAACATGGTTATTTTAGTGATTGATATATAATCAATTAAATCTTTTTGTCTTCGCTAAAATAATGCTGCATCTCTCCTTTTATTTATTTATTTTATTGTTCAGTTACAGTTGTCCCCATCTTTCCCCCACTACTCTCCCGTGCCCTAGCCACCCCCGCCTCCCATAGTCAGTCCTCCCCCGCCCCATTGTCTTTGTCCGTGGGTCCTTGACTCCTTCCTTAACTTGACCCTTCCCCTTCTTTCCCCTGTTATCCTCCTCTCCCCTCCCCTCTGGTCACTGTCAGTTTGTTCTTTATTTCCATGTCTCTGGTTCTGTTTTGTTCACTTGTTTGTTTTGTTGATTACGTTCCACTTACAGGTGAGATCATATGGTATTTGTCTTTCACCACCTGGCTTATTTCACTTAGCATAATTCTCTCCTTGTTTCTACATTGGTAAAGCCTTGTTGCAGTTGACATTAGGATGCTCTGGATTTGAAGTAGCTGCTAGGTTCAGGTCAATAAACTCATTTTCTGACAAGTTTCTCAGATACACAAAACCAATGAATCCAAATCTGATTAATTTTTGACAAAGGTTTTGCTTTAAATATAACACAGCTTACCATAAATTCATATAGCTCTTTCCCTTAAGGAATTTAGCCTGCTTATTCTTTTCTCACTAAATAATTTAATTGCATTATCATTTCTTAAAACCTGCACCTCCACCTTCCTACCCTAGCTCACTTTACAGTGGTGTCCCAGCTAGGGCTATGGCACTAGAAGCTCTGGAGATGAGCACTTTAAGAAGAAACGCAGGTTATTCTCATGCTTGCTTCTTTCTGACATTTGAAAAGCATGGTTTACATCATCCGTCTCCTCTAGGCTGCCTAAACAGAAACCTGGAAGGAATTCTTTCTAATTCCTTTCCTTACTTCCCATATTAATTAAATTCATTTGCTCAGGCCTCAAACATTGCTCTCAACAATCCTCTTTCCCCCTTTATTTCCACATCCATTGCCTCAAGTCAAATCCCCTTAATTTCTCTCCTGGTCCATGGAGGTGACCTCCGGTCAAGTCTCTCTGCTTCCTTTCTTGCCCCTCCTGTCCAGTCTCCACACTGTGACCAGAGTAACCATAAAACACATGTGGGGTTATGTCCTCCTTGGCAACCTCCCTGTGTGTCCCCAAGTCCATGCTTGTGGGCTTGGCATATCGATTCCTTCTAAACTGACTTTCCCTAACCTTGCCAGTCTCATTTTGATATCCCCCATTTCTTTCCTTCACTTGTGTCCCAGGTTCTCATTATTCTGGGCCACTTTAGATTTCTCAAATACGATGTGTTCTTTTATTGGTCATGTGTTTTCACGTTGTTCTCGCTGCTTCACGTTCTTTCTCTATTTGGCATATTCCTAATGATTCTTCAAGATCCACTTCACAGACCGCCTACTTTCTAGATCTTTGTATCACTCCCTCCCCACCCATGTTTCTTGCATAATTAATTCCTCCACAGCTATATTCTTAAGGGGCTCTGTATATAGTTTTATTAAAGAACTTATCATGGAATGCAATTTATGAATATATGTGTCTGTTTTCTTTAAGAGTTTAAGTTATCTGAGGATAAGGATCAGATTTACTCATTTTTATATGTCCTGTTCTTAGTAACATGCTCTACACTGTATGTTGAATTAAATGTGTCAGACTTTGCTGTTTTTCCCTTTCATATATGGGGAAGAGACGGCCACTCCTGGGTCATAGAAGGAGGGAACGCTCTTGCCCCAGAGTCGCAAGCAGGCCACACGGCAGCCTTAGTGGAATGGGGCTCTAGGTGGTACTGAGCTTCATATTGTTTTCACACATAAACTCTAGAATCAGAATTTATGAAATGTAATAACAGTCTGCTAAGTCAATACTTCTGCCTTAAACAAAACTAATATATCTGAAGCATCCCAGATATATAATGATGTCTCTTTACAGTATTTCCATATGATTCTTTGGTGCCTCAGCTTCAATTTCAATTGATGTCTTCTGGCATTTTGGACAATAATCCTTATTTTTCTTGGTTAGGTATTGATTGTGGTCTGAAGTGTGATGCCACAGACCTCTAGACTCTCTTATTTTGGACTGAGGGACCAAGAACAAGGGGTTTGGGTTATATCATTGTTGCCCAGGGCTGGGGCACCAGGTAGGGATCTGGAACAGAGCTGAAAGCACACTTATATGTTGGCTGCACACCCAGAGGGGTTTCAACATAGACTTCTATGTGTGGCAGCGTGAAGAGTGCATGTGTGGTGCCTGGACAAAGAGCTGCTAGGATGCTGGCTCAGAAGGAGGCAGCGGTGAGGGTCTGGCATAACTTTCTTCCAGAGCTAAACATGGAATCATAGATTATTAGAGCGGGAAGATACTTTGGAATTTATCTTGTTCAACCCCAAATTTTATAGACCAGTGGTCTGAGGATTGAAAGATAGCTTGCCCAAGAACCTACAGTTAGTTAGTGGCAGGTGTCGAACTTGGAAGCTCCTCGGTGTCAAAACTATGACTTGTTCAATTGTTTTTGCTTGTTTTCTATCTTTGCTACTTCTATGTTTTTATACAGCCCACCCACTTATTGACACAACACACACACCCCTAAGCTTCTCTGCCAAAGGTCAAAATCCATAAAAATGTTTTGAATGCTATTACGGAGGTAGTGTGGTAAAGTAGAAAGATTGCTGGATTTGGAGTTAGAAGATCAGGACTTGCCTTAGGTTCTCACTCACTTAAAGAGGAATGACTGTTTTGAATCTCACTGTCCTCCTCTATAAAATGCAGGTAGAGAGTTAAAGGTGAGCTGGAGAGTGGAGGAATGGCTTGGGAGCTTCTTGGGGTAAGGCTGGGACAGTGGGGTCCAATGACGGTGGTGCTGTGAGCTTGGCTACCTTGAGAGCTGCCTGTGAAAGTGCTTTGTAGACTTTAAAGTCCTTGCCATATGCTGGGAGAATTTTGCTTAATTTGACCTTGAGGCTCGGGCTGTGAGTTCAGTCCGCCACCCATAGCACCATAGGATGTTCATTGCGATTTGACATATTTGTACTCCTTGGGCAACGCTTCCATGGCCATCTGTGGCCTTGTCTCTGTCACCAAGCAGTGGGGCAGCAGGGTGTGACGGTGGCAGCAGCTGGTGAAGGTCCTGAGCACTCCAAATTTGCTGAAAGGGAAAGCACAGAGCTCTGGGTGCTCTCCAGTGTGAGTCTCGTATGTACCGCAAAGTTCTAGTGAAGAGCTGCAGAGGAACCATAGGTCAAAATACTTTTAAACTATTAACTGCTGTGAGGAGGTAACATTGACCGAGGGTCTAATTTCAGTGGCCATCTGATTTTCCTTTTTAGTTTGTATTTATTAGATTTGTAATGAAGGAGAACCAGCCTTTGTTACTCAGTGAACACTGAAACCATCTTGTCTTGCTTCCTTAGCACGCCGGAAGATGACTTTGATACCCTCCCCATACAGGTAGTTCCAGGCCAGTCGAGGGAGAAGCTTGGACCAATATTTGGCAATGGTGAGAATTAGAAGATGCACCAGGATTATAACCCACCATAATGGAAACTGGAAAAGAATTTTGGATTCTAGGGAGAAATGGTAAAGTATTTATTTTATCAAAATGATAATTCAACTTTTGGGAACCCCAGTTTGGAAATATTTTTCTGAGGTTTAACTCAGTTTTAATATTTGTTTAAGAATGGAATTTAGAATAAATTACAAACTCCTTTTAAAACGATTTTTTATTGTTATTCTGTCACAGTTGTCTCAATCTTTCCCCCTTCGCCCTCCTCCACTCATCTCAGGCCCCGTTCCCACAGGCAGTTCCCACACTGTGGTCCAGGTCTGCGGGTCATTCCCACATGCTGTTTGTCTAGTCCCTCCCCTTCTTTCTGCAAGTGACCCTCAACCCCTCCCCTCTGGTCACTTTCAGTCCCCTCCATTTTTCCATGCCTGTGGTTCTATTTTGTTCATTAGTTTATTTTGTTCATTAGATTCCACTTATAGGTGAGATCATACAGTGTTTGTCTTTTACCAACTGGCTTATTTCATTTAGCATAATATTGTCTAGTTCCATCCATGCTGTCATAAAAGGTAGGAGTTCCTTCTTTCTTAGTGCTGCTTAGTATTCCATTGTGTAAATGTACCATAGTTTTTTGATCCACTCATTTACCAATGGGGACTTAGGCTGTTTCCAGTACTTAGCTATTGTAAATAATGCTGCTATGAACATAAGGGTGCAGCAATTCTTTTGAATTGGTGATTTGGGGTTTTTAGGGTGTATTCCCAGCAGCAGAATTGCTGGTTCAATTGGCAGTCAATTTTTAGTTTTTTAAGGAAATTCTATATTGTTTTCCACAATGGCTGCATCAGTCTATATTCCCACCAACAGTGCTCTAGGGTTCCCTTTTCTCTGCATCCTCTCCAGCACTTGTTTGTCGATTTATTAATGATGGCCATTCTGGCAGGTGTGAGGTGATATCTCAATGTGGCTTTATTTTCACCTCTCTGATGGCTAGTGATGTTAAGCATCTTTTCATATGTCTATGGGCCCTCTGTATGTCCTCCTTGGAGAAGTGTCTATTTAGGTCCTTTGCCCATTTTTAAATTGGATTGTTTGTCTTCCTGGTGTTGACTCATAGAGGTTTTTATATATTTTGGAGATCAATCCCTTGTCCAATGTATCACTGGTAAAAATGTTCTCCCATATGGTCAGTTCCCTTTTCATTTTGGTGATGGTTTCTTTAGCCATGCAGAAGCTTTTTAATTTGAGGTAGTCCCATTTGTTTACATTTTCCTTTATTTCCATTGCCCTACGGGACATATCAGCAAAAATATTGCTACAAGGGATATCTGAAATTTTACTGCCTATGCTTTCCTCTAGGAATGTTTTGATGTCACAACTAATATTTAAGTCTTTTATCCCCTTTGAGTTTATTCTGGTGTGTGGTGTAAGTTAGTGGTTTAGTTTCTTTTTTTTTTTTTTTTCGCATGTACCAGTCCAGTTCTAACACAATTTATTGAAGAGGCCAACTTTACTCCATTGTATGCTCATGCCTCCTCTGTCAAATATTAATTGACCATAAAGACTTGGGTTTCTTTCTGGGCTCTCTACTCTGCTCCATTGATCTATGTGTCTGTTCTTATGCCAGTACCAGACTATTCTGATTACTGTGGCCTTGTAATATAGTTTGATATTGAGTATTGATATCCCTCCTACTTTGTTCTTAAGATTACTGAAGTTATTTGAGTTTTTTTTTGGTTCCATATACATTTTTGAAATATTTGTTCTATATCTGTGAAATATGCCATTGGTATTTTAATAGGAATTGCATTGAATCTATAGATTATTTTGGGTAATATGGACACTTTAATTATGTTAATTCTTCCAATCCATGAACACAGTATATGCTTCCATTTATTTGTGTCTTCTTTAATTTCTTTCTTCAGGTTCTATAGTTTTCTGAGTACAGGTCTATTACCTCCTTGGTTACATTTATTCTAGGTACTTTATTTTTCTTGTTGCTATAGAAAATGCGATTTTTTTCTGAGTTTGTCTTTCTGATATTTCATTGCTGGTGTGCAAAAGTGCTTTCGATTTCTGAATATTGACTTTGTATCCCACTATATTGCCAAATTCACTTATTAGGTCTAGTAGTTTTTTGATGGAGACGATAGGGTTTTCTATGTTCTCAATCATGGGGTCTGCAAATAATGACAGTTTTACTTCTTCCTTTCCAATTTGGATTTTTTTTTTCCTTTTCTTTCCAGATTTTTTTATTGTTGTTTAAGTGCAGTTGACTCCATTTTCCTGCCACTACTCTCCACTGCCCCACCCACCCCAACGTCCCATCCTCAATCCTTCCCCACTTTGGCTTTGTCCATGGGTCCTTTATACATGTTCCTCGATGACCCTTCCCTTTCTTTCCCCTGTTTTTCCCCTTCACCCTCTCCTCTGTTTACTGGATGGTTTTTCTTTCTTTTTCTTTCTTTCTTTCTTTCTTTCTTTCTTTCTTTCTTTCTTTCTTTCTTTCTTTCTTTCTTTTTTTCTTTCTTTCTTTCTTTCTTTTTTTTTTTTGTCTGATAACTGTGGCTAGACTTCCAGTATTATGCTGAATAAAAATGGTAAGAGCAGACACTCTTGTCTTCTTCCTGAACTTAAGGGGAAAGCTTATAGTTTTGCCCATTGAATATAATATTGGCTGAGGTTTCTCGTATATGGCTTTTATTATGTTGAGGTATGCTCCCTCTATTCCCACTTTGCTGACTGTTTTTATCATAAATGGGTGCCAGATTTTATCAAATACTTTTCCAGTACCTATTGATATGATCATGTAGTTTTTGTCTTTCATTTTGTTTATGTGGTATATTACATTTATTGATTTGTGAATGTTATACTGTTTTTGCATCCCTGGGATGAATCCCACTTGATTATGGTGTGTGATTTTTTTAATGTATTTCTGAATCTGGGTTGTCAGTACTTTGTTGAGGATTTTATCTATGTTCATCAGATATATTGGCCTGTAGTTTTTTTTTCCTTGTTGTGTCTTTGCCTGGTTTTGGAATTAGGATGATATTAGCCTTGTAAAAAGAGTTTGGGAATCTTCCCTCTTCTTGAATTTTTTGCATTATATTGAGAAGCACAACAGTTAGTTCTTCCTTAAATGTTTGGTATAATTCTCCTGTGAAGCAATCTGGTCCAGGGCTTTTGTGTGCTAGGAGTTTTTTGGTTACTGCTTTGATTTTACTATTATCAGTCTATTCAGGCTTTCTGCTTCTTCTTGATTCAGCTTTGGAAGATTGTATGTTTCTAGAAATTTGTCTATTTGACCCAAGTTTTCTAATTTCTTGGCATGTAGTTGTTCATAGTAATTTCTTAAAGTCTTTTGTATTTCTGTGGCAGCAGTTGTGACTTTTATTTCTGATTTTATATATTTGGGTTCTCTCTCTTTTTTTCTTGATGAATCTGGTTAAAGGTTTGTCAATTTTTTAAATCTTTTCAATGAACCAGCTCTTGGATTTATTGATCCTTGAATTGTTCTTTTAGTCTCTATGTCATTTAAGTCTGCTTTGACCTTGATTATTTCCTTCTTTCTACTTGATCTGGGCTTTGTTTGTTGTTGTTCCTCTAGACCTTTTAGATGTGGGTTTAGGTCATTTATTTGAGACTTTTCTACCTTCTTCAGGTAGTCCTGTATTGCTTTGAACTCCCTGCTCAGTACTGCCTTCGCTGTGTCCTACAGCTTTTGGTTGTTGTGAGTTCATTTTCATGTTTCCAGGTACTTTTTGATTTTTTCCTTGAACTCATCATTGACACATTTATTATTTAATAACATGTTATTCAGCCTCCATGTATTTGAATGTTTTTGAGTTTTTCCTTGAGATTGGTCTCTAGTTTCAATCCATTGTAACTAAGCATATACCTGATATGATTTCAATTTTCTCGAATTTGTTGAATCTTGTTTTGTGTCTCACCATGTGGCCTGTTTTTGGAAATATTCCATGTGCATTTGAAAAGGATGTATATTTTGCTTCTTTGGGGTGAAAGGTTCTGTATATATCAGTTAAGTCCATTTGATCTAGAAGTGCCACAATATCATTGCTCATTCTTCGTTTGGAAGATCTATTCATTGTCGACAGTGGGGTATTAAAATACCTTATGATAATGTTTTGTTGTCAATATCTTCCTTGATGTCCTCCAAGATTTTCCTTATATATTTAGGTGCTCCTATGTTGGGTGCATATATAGCTTACAAGGGTTATATTCTACTGTTGGATTGCTCCTTTAAGTATTATGCAGTATCTTGCTTTGTCCCTATTTATGGTTTTGGTTTTGAAGCCTATTTTGTCTGATATAAGTATTGCTACCCCAGCTTTCTTTTCATGTCCAGTTGCTTGGCATATTTTTTCCATCCCTTTATTTCAGACTGCATAGACCTTTCATTCTGAAGTGAGTCTCTTATAGACAGCATATAGGAGGGTCGTGTTTTCTTATCCATTCTTGTACCTTATGTCTGGTACCCTAAAACATAAGTAAAACAGGGAAGGACAATGGCAAAATGGAGTAAGAAAAGGGAAGAATATACTATGAGATTTGAAATAAAATTTAAAAGGTAGTGAACCAAAGAGAACAAAATAACAGAAAAAACCACAGCAGGGTCAATATCAGTGACAGATGAGCAAAGATTACTAAAGGTGCAAAGGGAATAAGAATATCATACAAAAGAGCAAAGAGAATATGAGATGTCTACAGTAAAGAAAAATTGTTTTTTGAGGATATGGGGAGGAAAAATAGTAAGAATATGGAATAGAGTCCAGGCTAAGAAAGGGGAAAAAAAGATTCCTAACTAAAATAAGCTAGGGCAGGTGGAAGGCAAAATGAAGTAAGACAGGTGGAGAGTCACCTATGAGATTTGAAGTATGAAAAACAGTGAAACAATAGGAGTACCATTGAAAAAGAACATCAATGACCACAATATCTGAGCCCAACAACCACAATTTATGGTAGAAAGGAAATAAGAATATTATAAGGGCGGGGAAAGAATGTAAGCTGATTGGAGGAAGGAAGAATGCTGTGAGAGGACAGAGAGAGGAGAAATAGTAAGGAATAGGAACAAGGTGCAGCATGGGAGAAAATAAAATTTGCAATGAAAATAAGAAAGGGCAGGAAGAAGGCAAAATGGAGTATGTCAAGGGAAGGGCGCGATGAGATTTGAAATAACAATAAAATGAAAAATAATATAAAATCTGAAAAAAGAATACAAAATAAAAAAAGAGTAGTAAATTAATTGGAATACAATTGAAGTGAAAGAAGAAATATTAAAAGGCTATGTGAAAGGAAGGGAAAAACAGAAATTCTGAAGAAAAGCAAGGTGGAATTTGTCTCAGATGTTTGGTGTTTGCCTTCCTACTTCTCCTTCTGGATCTGCAAGTTTTTTATCAGCTCGAGGTCCCAGGGTGAGTTGTCCAGCTTATGGCAACACCGCCTATATCCCCTTCACCTGCCTCTAGAGAGGGCTTCTGTTGTGATTGGAAGGGTAGGACCCAATGTCTCTCCTTGGGAGACACTGTTCAATCTTCTGGGAAAATTGTGGGTGTGGTCCCTCTGTCCCTGAACCACCCCTCTTGATCTGTCCCAGTTTATTTGCAATAATGTATAGTTTCTGATTAATTAGCTGTCCATTTCACGGGGTGGGGAGCAATCTGTGTAAGAGGGCTCACTCTCTCCTGCTTGGTGTTGATGGCAGCTCTGTGTGCCAGCTGAGGCTTGGCAGGGCCCTGACTCCCCCTTGCTGCGCTGCTTTCGAATCTTCCTGCTTTTTTGCCCTCAGTGAAATAGGGTCCTAGGAACTGGTGTATTTTGTTTCCCTGAGAGAAGTTCAAAATGGGCCCTTTAGGTGTTCCCCTTGCTATCTTTCTCTTGTGGAAATGCACCCTGCAGGGTTCTTGAGCCCTCCCTGATTTGCAAATCTTCCCTTTTCCACCAGGAGGTGAAGACTAGGTGCCACCTTCCTGGAGGTTCCACCAGGGAAGGGGGCTCTGTCTGGCTTTAAATATTCTCAGGTGCACAGTTCCCAGCCCATTGTCCTTGCAGCAGACAGAGGCCCACACTGTCCACTCCATGCAGCATCTGTTCTGCCAGCTGCTCTGGGCTGGGGCTGAGAAATCCCCTTGCTTTTCACCTTTCTGGTCAATCTGCCCAGCTGCACTGAGTAGAAGCAAACCTCGCCCTCCATCCTTTTCCCTTGCTGACAGGGCAGCCGCACACAAGGTCCCTGGCCAGCACGCCAGCTCCTCTTTTAAAAAGTCTCTTTGGGCACTTGCACTACAGCACTGAGTCACTGTCTGGCTTTCCATACATGCTCTCTCTCTCAAAAAGTCAAGAGACTCTTTCTCCTGACCCTGGCACAGACGGTATCCCCCTCTCTCAGGCACTCTCCTAGCTGGCTGCTGCAGCTATGGGTGTGCTGCTCGCCGTGTGTGTGTGTGTGTGTGTGTGTGTGTGTGTGTGTGCGCGCGCGTGCATAGCTTGGATCTCCCTGACTTTGTGCATTCAAGTCGCTGCCTGCCTGGGTCTGGGAGTTCCCTGTCTTGGGAGGGGAGGGAGCCACAAAAGTGCGATCTCTGCCAGGCTCTCTGCAGCTGCAGGCAGCATGCACGAGGTATTTCCCCTTCCACTTATGAATCTCTTTATCGCCCATTGTGAAGTGTCTTTCTGCACTCTTTGGCTTCCAAACTTCACATCAGCTAAGATTCTGTTGAATGCTCAGTTTATTTGTCAGAAGATTAGCCGAGTATTAGAGTTGGGGCAAGAGCAAGTGGACTCAGCTTCCACCTACTTGGCCACCATCTCCCTTTATTCAAAGAAATTACAAATTCTTAGGATTATGTAATTCTATAGTAATGGTTAGAATTTTACTCTAGTATTAGAAATAAAGCGAACTGATCACTGAACCAAATGTTAAAGGCTC
>PVJI01030374.1:0-14289 GCA_004026765.1 Micronycteris hirsuta | reverse complement strand
TAGGGTCTGGCCTTGGCTCTGGGGCCCTGGGGTTTTTTCTACAACATTCTCTGTTTCGTGAGAGAAGTGTCCCACTTCAGTACATCATGTACCGTACCTGCAATTTGTTTTGTTTTCCTTTAAATGGAAACTTACTTGGGCTTATGAGTTTGAACCAATTTCCATATTTTGCTTCTGAAAATAAGGCTACAGTTAAATTTTAGCCAATTGTTTTTATTACAAATTTTTGTAATGTTTTAAGTCCTCACCTCACCGGAATGATCATGACAACCAGAGGGTTGCTCTCCAACTCCACCTGAGGCCTATTTGCTTGAGTTGATTTGTAGGAGTTTTCTTTGGTGTGAGAAGCAGAAAAAGGCTATTTAAGGATCAAAATATGAGTCCCATGGATTTCTCTGAGCCATAGAGAGAGATTGGTGGTAAGCCAGGGGTTCCCAAAGGCACAGGAGGACATCTAAATAAAGAGTTCTTTCACTCAACCAACATTTATGGAGCGCTCACTGTACAATGGTATTGGGGATGTGGCAGTGAAAAGCCACATATTTCTGCCTCTGATGGAAGAGCAATAGTACATAAATAAGTCATAGACCTTAACAAGTGCTATGAGGGAAAGCAGCGCAGTCAATGGAGGCAACTTTCAGTGGCACTGAGAGGGAAGACCTGCACAAAGAAAGGACATTTGAATTTACATGGAAGGATAAGCAAATGGGGACAGGATGAGGAGAAAGACGCATCTGTCCAGGAGGCATCAAACATAGAAGCCCCAACCGGTGGATAGCTGGTAAACTGGGTGTTAAACAGGGGTTCATTATTTTATTTTCTCTACTTTTATGTATGTTTGGATTTTTTGTAATAAAAAATTTCAGTACCTGAAATAATACTGAAAACCATTTTTACTCCTTACTCTAAATGGTAAAAAAAAACAAACAAAAAAAGTATTACCATGTTTGGGCATAAGCTTTCCCTCCAAGGAAATACTAAATGTATTTTTCAGGTCTCCAAAATGAAATGAAATGAAATGAAACTCTACAGCAGGAGAAAGCCTACTGAGAGTGGGTGGCCCGGGGTGAGGGGCCAGCTTCCCCAGCACTGCAGGGGTTTGTAGTCTAGCCTCAGAGTTGTGGGAACTCACTGGAGGATTTTAAACAAAGAAGAGACTTGAGTTTATTTACTTTTCATATGTCACTCTGCTGTGGAAGAAAGGAGCATAGAAAGCAGGAGTAGGAAGAGTGGTTAGAATGGAGGTTCAAATTCTCTTGTAGCTGGCCAGGAAGGCACTGAAGGTGTCCCCGTGCCAGCAGTGACAGTGGAATAGGAGACATGTAAGTGTTTTCAGTTAGTTTGGAAATAAAACTACAAAATAGGGTTGGCTATAGGAGATAGGGGTAAAGGCAAAATCAAGAATGACTTCTAGGTTTTGGCTTGAGTGATGGATGCAGGGTAGGGGTTTGAATGGGGAATGGGAGAGAAGCTGGTGCAGTATTGAAGAAGAGCTTGCGATGCTGACTGATGTTATCCAGACATCAGCAGAGGTTCCCTGATTCTTGAGATCTGGGTAGGACATTCTTGAACCCTCAGCTCTGCAGCCTAGGGAGAACTAGATCTCCCCAAGACTTCTCTCTCTCTCTCTTTTTTTATCCCAGGATTTAGGATTTCATCATCATCCCGTGTCTCTGCCCTTTGCGTTCTCACCTTCTCCCTCCACTCACCACTGTCAGCTCTTCAACCATTTTCTTTTTCTTTCTTTCATTTTAAAAATGGGTGTTTGTTTCCTTATTGGGTACATTTATTCTTAACAAAACTAATGGCATTGTACGTAATGCCACAGGGTTGGGATACTGATTTCAACAAAGCACAATTAATCTAAGGGATGCCTTACAAACAATACTCTAGAGAAAAAACCAAACCCAAAGATAATCAAGGCAGTACTACGATAATTAACACTTTTTAAAAAAGCTTCAGAGTATTTGAAATGGTATAGATTTTTATGTTTGTCAAAGCCTTGTTATGTTTTCTAAATGATTTTGTGATTTCCCAGGAGTCCCTGTCACTGAAGTCACATTGTTCTTAGTACATGTTATGTAGAAAAACATCTCTGATGTCATCACTGTAAACCTAATTATTTTCAAATGGGACTAGAAATGGTACAAGTTCTTTATTTCATGCATTCATGTACCAGTGACAGTCACTCTTGTATCCAAGTCTTCATATTACTGTGAACAACTTCTTTCTGATACAGCAGTGATTCACGACAGTTCCTAATGGGGAGCATGTGTCACAATTTCCGCTTTGTCTCACCTGGTGCAGCGTCATCAGAGGCGCGGGAACCAGGACATCCCAGCTTCTCACAAGGGAGTTCAGGAGAAAAACATGTGTTCTTGTTGATAGCTGCCTCTCTCACCCACAAGTTCACAAAACAAATCCACTCACACCTAGCTTTCTCCGAATCTTGACTCACTTTAACAAAGAGATGAGGGTTCAGCGAGACCATAATCAGACTTATAACCTATTTCAAATCTCCACAAATTGTAAATTATGTAAAACTATCTTGGAGGAGATTAAGAATAACTATATGCAGTATATCCCGACTAGACAACGTTTTACTTTTACCAAAAGATATTTATCATACACTTGTAACAGGACAGAAACTCTAGGTGGTAAGGATAGAGAGTCCCTATCATCACACAGCTGAAGAGTGTCAGGGTCTTCGTTGTATCATTCCAGCTGCAAAAGGGATCAAACTTACTCAACTTAGCCTGAGTCTCCTGTAAGCCTTAAAAAGGGGGTGGGGGGAGGGGTCTCACAGAGGCTCCATCGGTAAACCTACCTTTTTTCACAGCTTTTCAGTTGTCTCATATTAAGTGAGATAATACATTTAAAGTTCCCTGTACATTGCCTGGTGCAATGAAGGCACTAAGGGGGTGTTATCACCCTGCCCCTTCCTTTGTTTGGTGTACATTTAAAACAAGTCTTACTGTCCTTCTAGGCTGGGTCTCTGCGAGGGAATTGAGCGTTAATTCCCGAATGCATCCATTGGATATAATGAATTAATTTCTGTCCTGTGCATCCAGAAGGGTACTACCTAAGTACCACTCTTGGAAAACTTAAGAAAACAAGCATCAAATCATTTTCAGTAAGGCTTACTTTTCTCACACAAACCTCAGCTGAAAATTAAGAAAGATTAAAGGACAGAATCACTTTCACCTTCTCTTTTAAAAAGCGAGGTAAATTGGGAGGAAGGTCTAATTTGGTAAAGGCACAGACCTTAGAACAGCAATAAAAAATAAACCAGAGCCCTGGTTGGTGTAGTTCAGTGGATTGAGCTTGGGCCTGTGAACCAAAAGGTCACAGGTTCAATTCCCAGTCACGGCACATGCCCGGGTTGCGGGCCGGGTCTCCAGTGTGGGGCATGCAAGAGGCAGCCACATACTGATGCTTCTCTCCCTCTCTTTCTCCTTCCCTTCCCCTCTCTCTAAAAATCAATAAAATCAATACAATCTTAAAAAAAAAAAAAAAAGAAAGAAAGAAAGAAAACAGAAGCCAGAATGTCTCTTGAGAACTAAGGGCTCGAAGTTAGGCTCGCCGAGGGTGAAACAGAACTGAACAGAGGCCTGGGCCCAGGAAACCCCAGTTAGACTAAAAATCAGATACCATGCAGCTGAAACCCCAGCAACTGTTCCCATTCAGGGAAAGAGACAGACCAGGAAAGCTTAGAAAATATTACACTTGTCTGTACTCCTCAGGAGTCCCCCAAACTTTTGAGATAAATCGCGACGCGCTCACATAGCCTAAAAACAATGTTCTAATCACACAAAGGGAACACAAAAAAACCCTCAAGGCTGAAAAGTTACTCAGATGAGAAAGGTTTATGTCAGAAGTTAATTTAAAATTCTAAAAAGTGCTTAAAATCATTTAATCTAATTGCTCCACGTCTCTTTCCCAAAGCAGAAATTACCCAACTCAAGGACATAGAAATTCATCAGGGCCTATTTCAAAGCTGACAAAAACATGACAAAAATTAAGTTGTAGAGATGCATTAATACTCCGTAAATAAACATAATTGCTTACCTCGGTATAATTCAACAGCAGGGACTAAACATGCACTAATTCATATACACATCTATCATAACCAGCAAAACTTTGTCACAAATTGACTTTAAGCAAGTGATATAAAAACGAGATTTATATTTAATACACGATTGTAAATTGCACCAATCATCACTGTTAACACAGCATCAGATGCCAAAAAAGCTTTTAAATGCCTGGAAGGAGGATGCCTGCCAAAACGCTTAGGAAAAAGAAAAAATTATAATAAAAGAAATTTGAAACAAGAAGAGACAAAAAACACCTTTTTCTTATCACTTAATATTCTGTAGAAAGACGACAAAGGGTACTTGAAAAATAAGGAAAACAGATCTTTGGACTTCTCAGTCAAGAGCGGAAGAAAACAGGCTGCTTCCTTTTCTTTGCAATTCATTAGTACAGCCAGGAGGTGTGGCGGGGACAAATCAGCCAGCTTTCAAGCACAGCAAGTGGCAACACTCAAGTATATTAGCTCATTTTCATATTAATGTACAATTCACTTTTAAAACCAACAACAACAGTGAAAGTTGATTCCCAAGTAGCTGTCTTCACAAAAGCAATTATAGAATTTCACAATTTTTCAAAAACCATAATTTGTAGGAATGCAAATCTACAAATTATGGCCACTCTCTACAAATTTTAGATCAGCTTAAGTAAAATTATCTTGGACATGATGCAAATAAAAATGTCTATTTTGCCCTCCCTAAACTGTAATTTGACATTTGATTAAATTATTTCAACGTTATTTTACAGGCCCAGAATATTGGAATGTTCAAGTGCCATTGCCAAATGAAGATTTGGATAGCCGACACATTTTGTGCCCTAAGATACAAAAGACATAAATTAATAAGTCTTCAAAACATGGAGGCTGACTCACCTTTCTCAAGTAATTAGATGGTAGAAACTAGAGTTCAAGATTTGCGTACAACTGACCTCAAAGCCTAACTTCCTAATTTATTAATATTAAGACCTTATTTCTCTACACTTCAGAGAAATTTCTCACCTACAAAAAGAGAGGAAACATCCTCTGCATAGCACTACTGAGAGAAGTGACTTACAAAGTGGGACACATGGGGACCAACAAATGATCACTGTAATTATTGTAAGGAAATGAAGGATGCTTAGAACGCTGTCATATGAATACTTGCAAACACAATAGCTTTTATACACTACTTTGGCTTCAGGAAATCTTTAAGGTAGTTTACAAAGGTATTTAAAATACAAAGTCACCACATCAAAATGTAGACACAAAAAAGAAAGATTAAAAGTGAGGTTAATATTTAAAAAATGAAATGCCAGAAAAGATGAGTTTCATCAGTTAATATACAGGATGATTACTAAGCTAATCAGAATAATTACTTAGGAAATAGTAAATCAATAGTTAACTGACAATAAAGCAAGACAGTTTTTTCCCCCAAGAATCTTTGAAAAGAGGACAACAAATAAAATGAAAAACATATTCAACAATAACTTATAAAAGATAAATTTCACAGATGTTCCTGATATAGACTCCCCACCACATTGCAGTGACACATTTTTTATAAAGTCAGAAATCTTATACTAAGCAAACAAAAGCACTTTTCAAATTTGAGAAAGTAATAATATAATAGACTTTGTGCTGGGTTTGCAAAGAATGTCCCCAAGGGACCATTTCTGCATGAAGCAGGAGTCCACAAGAGATAAAGGTCACCTCATCAAACAAGCCTATCGCCTTCTGTACTGATCGTTGTGGAAGAGGGTAGTCATGAGGAAGGAGAAAACATGCACTCTTTTCCCTTAAAATTGTTTGAATGAATAGAGAACATCCTTATAAGGAAGGCAAGAATCATACCAAAGATTGTAACTAAGAATTCTATAGAATTAAGTTTGTCAAACTTTGTTTCCTCTTAGGAAGTAATGTTAAAACTCTGAAAATGGAAGGGTCAACAAATTAGAAATATTTTTGGAAAGCAGGAAAGGGGGCAAGGGAAGAGAAGGGAAGTCCTGGGGAACAGACTTTGAAATAGTCCTGGGGGTCAGGTAATTCCTGGCCAAAGTCATGCAGATGCCACAAAAAAGAAAGAAAGAAAAAAGGCATAAGAAAGAAAGACAGAAAGAAAGAAGAAGAGAGAGAGAGGGAGGGAGAGTAAAGCATCCCAGAGAAAGAAAAGTATTATTCTGACCTTTATGGAGTACTAACTGACTACTTTAATTTATGTACCTTACTTCAAGCTCGTAACAACCTCAGGAGGAATGTACTATTATTATTCCCTTCTTCCAATAAAGAAACAGAAGATACAAAAAAGTCAAATTCTTTTCTGGCACTTCCACATGGCTTGCAAATGGCAGAGCCAGGGTTCAAAGGCAGGCAGTCTAACTCCAAAACTCTCCCACAAAGCCCCACATCAGATAAAGACTTCACTCACAAAACTGATCAAATGCCTCACCATCTAAGTTAGCTTTGAACTTTAAAGAACTAAATTTTAGATGCACATCTCACCACTGAAGGAAATTGTTGAGGTCACTGTAAATAAATCACAATGATTCATATCTATCCATGAAATATGACATTTATAGAGATCTTACTCACTAGGCTAACAACCCAAAATTTCACTCTTTGAATTTAAGGGCACTTTAGATACCATGTCAAATGTAAGGCAAAAACCTATCATCAACTTTGGAGAATACATCCGATGATTGCTTAGCTCTTAAAGGCTGCAAAATTCCCTTGTCAAATAACAGGCTTAAAATACCTGCCCAGAATCAGAGTCTGATTTGGTAAGATGTGGGCAGTTGGTATATACATAAACTGTCCCATCTTTGTCCCCTCGATAACATTTTGTGCTAAGAATGGGGATAGTCATTTTAAAAATTAATCAAGGGGGGAAGGAAGATAACTATGTGAGATTAGTCATTAAAGTCAATTGATGTCCTATTCAGATATTAAAGGACAGAGAAAAAAAGTTGATAGGACACAAAGAAAATGAGATTAAGATTACTTTACCACTACCTTCATTATACATGCTTGTGCATTAACAGCTGTTGTAACCCTTAGTTCTATAAAAACGATTTGCATTGTTTTGTTACCACTCTTCCTAGCTTGTCTAACATGTATATGAAATCAATGCTGAAAGTGTTTATTGTTGTTATTATAAAATACAGGTATGGATTATAATCAGTTTGCTCATTAAGCAAATAGCCATGTATGATGTTCCTCCTATGAAGGTACCAGGTACTTACTAAATTATAGAAATATATAGGAATATGAAACAAAGTAAGTTCTCTATTCTTAAGGGGTTTACACATTTAGATAAAAAAATTTTGAAAGTTCTAATGAATTACAGTTAAACCTGAGTCAACCATATATAGTTGGGTGTATATTTGAAAATATTGAGAATTACAGGGTACTAAAAAGGAAGAAAAATCTTTAAAAATTAAAAATCTTTAAAGATTTGGGATTATATTATTTAGAGAAACCAAAGACTAAGGTGCAACTTAATTGGCTTAATAAAAGTTTTTGGAGGCAGAGGCATTAATTAGCTCTATCTCCCCCCCGAAACTCTTTTAGAAAGTGGGGAAACTTTGGCCTGAGCAACCACAGACAGTCTTAATGATCCGGGCGGTTACATTTTGATGAGACAGCTTCGTACTTTTCCAGGTCTAAAATTCTCAAAAGTCAATCAGACAAACATTGCCCATCTAACTGACAGAACCAACTGGAAAAATTGTTTATGGAAGAAAGAAGAGGCAACTGAATAGAATCTCGGACCTTGGGACTCTGGGGAGAAGAAAATAAAAAGACCATGAAATAGGCAAAGTGGGGGGAAATTTTTAAACAGATAATTTTAAGAAAAGACAGACCAGTTTTTTTTCTAACATGTTTACAAACCTTAAATAAAACTTTTAACGTACAAGTGTTCACAAAATCATCTCTCAATTCTTCCCCCCGGGGGGTTTGGACAATTGGTGCACTAGTCTAAGATTTCAGAAGATATTTCCAGTATGTAGATTTTGGTGTTAAAATTATTTTGTAATCTGTGGAATCCCCAGTGAAAAGCCATCCTTGGAAAAAACCAACAAACGTTTCACTAATCCACCAAGTAAACAATTCTGAAGCAGATAGCCCACAGTTGATTTTTCCATCATGCTGAACTTCAATTTGGAAAATAACTTCTTAAGATAAAGCCAACAATGTAAAACACAAGGCCCGTGGGCTGAATCCAGCCCTCCACCTTGTTTTATCCAGCCTGGCACCTTGTTTCTAGCCGGCAGCAGCTCCAAGCTCTTGCTTAACAGTTAAGGAGTATTTACATCTATACAGTCCTAAAATTACATTCGGCCCCTTGAAGGCAACCACGAGGCTGATGTGGCCCCCAGTGAAAATGAGTTTGGCACCCCTTTACAATTACTGTAAAGGTATTAGAAACTTAATTTCTGAATATCCCATCACTATTTTAACACTAACAAGCCTTTAGGAAGGACAATTTTTATTTGAAATTAATAACATGTTCATGAAGCCTACCACATGCTAAAAAAAATCAAGACCTGGCCTAAATAAAGGTCAGAACAAAGTTGAACAATCTCGTAACCTGTAGGCTTCCATGCCTCTTGATTTCATGGAGATCTGGTGTGAGCATGCAAAAATAGTGGACATGGTGTTTCTCAGAAACTTATTCAAATTTAAGGAACTATTTTTATAAAACTAACATGTGCATCCTAAGAATTCCTTAATGACATAATAGTGAGAATAGAACATATCAAAGAGATGCCACTTCTATAGGTTGAAAAACTACATTGCCTTAACAAGCCATCTCATCAGCCCAGCTGGTCCACATGAAGCAGGTATGTGCTGGTCGGCCCTGGGCTCCAGAGATAGAAAAGCTCGTAAGAATGGCCCATGCCATCTGGAACTTACAATGGCCTCACTGACTACAAATGCACATTATCTTTCACATAATGAAATAATAGTCTGAGCCGAACAGTTACTTTATTTGTCCTCACATGTATAAGAACATTTATTGAAACAGACACAAAATAAAATAAAAATGGAAAATCGATGCTGCAATCTGAATGTCTATGAAAAACCCACATAACAAATTCCACTTCCATCAATGTGTGACCTGAGCTAAAACAACAAACATCCCCCTACACACATACACGCACACGCACACACTAACAACAACAACAAAACAGTAAACTCTTGCTTGGAGGTTGTGATAATTACCTTATTTCTTCAACTGATGTGTGCACATGAAGACTGAGAGTCACCCCTCTACTCCCTTTAATGTGGCTCCTCCCTTGTTTGCTCAGATACCGGGGTGCAGCAGAACCACCTTAGGCCCAGGTGGTTTTGATCTGAATAGCAGGACTCAAACAAGAGAACTTGCCCTTAACTGGGATTTATCTAGCTCACAGGCAGCAAAGACAAGGCCCGCGGCCTCCACCTTGTTTTATCCGGCCCGGCACCTTGTTTCTACCAGGCAACAGCACCCAGCTCCTTGCCCCTAGGTAAGGAGTAGTTACATTTACACAGTCCTAAAATTACATTCGGTTCTTTGAAGGTAACCGTGAGGCTGATATGGCCCCCGGTGAAAATGAGTTTGACACCCCTGATCTAGCTCAAATATTGCCAGTGTTATTTTTTTATTTAAAAAAAAAAAGATTCAAAATGCTTTTGGGATTTGGAAATACACAATCCAAGGATTAAACTTTGAGTTTCAGAGTTGACTTATAAAGAAAAAATGAAAGTATCTCAGTATTTCAAAATTGCAGAAACTCAGAAAAGTTCTCATAATTTTACAAAGAAGTTTCGCTTAAGCAATATTATCCTGTTTTTGTTTATTTTTTTATTGTTGTTCAAGTACAGTTGTCTCCATTTTCCCCCCATCACTCTCCCCTGCCCCACTGACTCCCACCTCCTACCCCCCTTGGCTTTGTCCATGTGTCCCTTATACATGTTCCTTGATGACGCTTCCCCTTCTTTCTCCCATTATCCCCTTCTCCTCTCCCCTCTGGTCACTGTAAGTTTGTTCTTTATTTCAATGTCTCTGGTAGTATTTTGCTTCCTTGTTTGTTTTGTTCCTTGTTTGTTCTATAAGTGGATTAGTTTCCACTTATAGGTGAGATCACATGGTATTTGTCTTTTACCACCTGGCTTATTTCATTTAACATAATGCTCTCCACTTCCATCCATGCTCTCATGAAGGGTAGGAGCTCCTTCTTTCTTTCTGTTCATAGTATTCCATTGTGTAAATGTACCATAGTTTTTTGATCCACTCATTTACTGATGGGCACTTAGGTTGTCTCCAGCACTTGGCTATTGTAAGTGGTGCTGCTATGAACACTGGGGTACATAGGTTTGTTTGAATTGGTGTTTCAGTGTTCTTAGGGTATAATTCCAGCAGTGGAATTGACAGGTCAAAAGGCAGCTCCATTTTTAGTTTTCTGAGGAAATTCCATACTGTTTTCCACAGTGGCTTCACCAGTCTGCATTCCCATCAACAGTGTACGAGGGTTCCCTTTTCTCCACAACCTCACCAGCACTTATTGTTTGTTGATTTGTTTTTGATGGTCATCCTGACCAGTGGAAAGTGGTATCTCTTTGGGGTTTTAATATGCATCTCTCTGAGGGCTGGTGATGCTGAGCATGTTTTCATATGTCTCTGGGCCCTCTGTATGTCTTCCTTGGAGAAGTGTCTGTTCAAATCCTTTGCCCATTTTTTAATTGGATTGTTTGTCTTCCTGGAGTGGAGTTGTGTGAGTTCTTTATATATTTTGGAGATTAAACCCTTGTCTGAGGTATCATTGGCAAATGTGTTTTCCCATACGGTTGGTTCCCTTTTCATTTTGCTATTTTCTTTAGCTATGCAGAAGCTTTTCATTTTGATGAAGTCCCATTTGTTTATTCTTTCCTTTATGTCCCTTGCTCCAGGGACGTATCAGTGAAAATATTGCTGCGTGGAATATCTGAGATTTTCCTGCCTATGTTCTCCTCTAGGACTTTTATGGTGTTGTGACTTATATTTAAACCTTTTATCCATCATGAGTTTATTTTTGTGTATGGTGTAAGGTGGTGGTCAAGTTTCATTTTTTTGCATGTAGCTGTCCAGATCTCCCAACACCATTTGTTGAAGAGGCTATATTTACTCCATTTTATGCTTCTGCCCTCTCTGTCAAATATTAATTGACCATAGAGACATGGATTTATTTTGGGGCTCTCTCTATTCTGTTCCATTGATCTATGTGTCTGATCTTATACCAGTATCAGACTAATTTGATTACCATGGCCTTGTTATATAGTTTGATGTCAGGCATTGTGATCCCTTCTACCTTGCTCTTCTTCCTCAGAATTGCTGAGGCTATTTAGGGTCATTTATGGTTCCATATAAATTTTTGAAATGTTTGTTCTGTATCTATGAAATATATCATTAGTATTTAACAGGATTGCATTGAATCTATACATTGCTTTGGGTAGTATGGAAATTTTGATGATGTTAATTCTTCCAATCCATGAACACAGTATATGCTTCTATTTATTTGTGTCTTCCTTAATTTCTTTCTTCAGTGCTGTGTAGTTTTCTGAGTGCAGATCTTTTACCTCCTTGGTGAGGTATCCCAAGTTTTTTTTTTTTTTTTTTAAGATTTTATTTATTTATTTTTAGAGAGAGGAGAAGGGAGGGAGAAAGAGCAATGTATGGCTGCCTCTCACATGGCCCTCACTGGGGACCTGGCCTGCAACCCAGGCATGTGCCCCGACTGGGAATCGAACCGGGACCTTTTGGTTCCCAGCCCGCGCTCAATCCACTGAGCTACACCAGCCGGGCGAGGTATCCCAAGTTTTTAACAAAACCTTTTCTCTACTTCTGATAAGAACACAAGCTTATCCTTGAAGATAAAAAGGATAGTTTCTCAAAACTCATATTTTTGCCTTTGTGTTTTTTCTAACAAATCTGAAACTGACCAGTGAGATTCTGAAAGGACCACATTATTCAACGTTATCCTATAATCATAGAAATTCTCTTCAATCATTGAAATAACTTAATGATTAGAAATTATGATTAATACCATTTGATGCCTGCCAACATAAAAGATACAATTTTGGAGTAAGAAAAGAAAATTAGAATGCTTAATTGCAAAAGGAAGAAAAGAAATATGCTGACAGAAAGAATGGACTAAACTTAGATTAGAATTATATTTATCTTGTCACAATACCACAACCATTTGGTTTCACTGGTATGTGTTGGAGAGGGGAAATTCTGGAGAAGCATGGAGGGGTCAAAACATCTCACTTAATAATAGTCCCTTCTTTTAATAAATGTCCTTTCTTTCCCACCAAGGAGTGTCTCTAAGAACACTGCATTGACAGCCCACGTCTGTCCGGCCAGGCACGCATGCACACATTTTGCTATCCTGGAAATCTGTGCCTCTAAGAGAACTAATAACACGATCCCATTCCATTTACACTTCTGTTGAACTTGCAAATAAAATTTGCAGGCTAGGATGATCAATTGTATTTCTTAGCTTGATTCAGCCTCAGAGCTTCTCCTCCAAACTGTTGACTATGTAAGCTTTCTTCAAGCAAGTTCTGCCCTGATCAGGCTGACAATTTTTTTTTCCCATCCAAATGAATATGAGCTCAAATACTAAGTGGAGTTAGTTTCTATAATTATTACAAATCACTTATCAACAAGAGTGAAACCATGAAAGAATTAGATCCTTTTGATGCTGTCCTCTTTAACAATTACAAAAGCTAGGGACAAAAACAAAGATTTTTTATGTGCCTATTCAGTGCCACACACTATGCTAGATATTAAGGATACAAGTTAAATAAAACACAGTTGCTCCCCCGAGGGACCCTTTTATTCAACAAATCAATGTGCCAAGCACTATTCTATATACTAGGAGTATAGAAATGAACATTACATGCCCCTTGGAAGCTTATATTCCAGTGGGCCTAGATAGGCAATAAGAAAATCACATAGTATTTTAGGTGGCAAGAAAATTCTATAATTTAAAATTTAAAGATAAGCTATTAAATGCATAGGAAATGCCAGTGGTGGGAGGGTCTTGATATTTTAAATAGAGTGGTCAGGGAAGGTATCACCAGGTAGGTGATATTTGAACAAAAATCCAAAGGTGAGAGACAAGCCAAAGGAGCTATCTGGAAAAAATGTAATTAGACAGAAGAAGTAAGTGAAAAATGCTTGGGGTTAAAGTATGCTTGGCATTAGAGGACCACCAAGGAGACCAGTTTAGTGAAGAGGAAGAAAGTAGCAGGAATAAGGGCATGATAGGGACCAGAGCACTGTGGGCCTTCCTGGGCATTGTAAAAATTTTGGCATCGACTCAGAATGAACTATTGACCTATTGGAAGGTTTTGAGCACAGAAATAGACAGGTAGCCTGGAGAACCACATTTGGGAACAGGATAGGAATAAGGCCAAGAACAACCTGACCATCAGAACAATCTCCCAGGAATACATGAGCTTCAGCTATTGCTTTTGAATTTGCACCACTCTGCTCAAGATTCATATAACCAGGAGAGTTAAGCTGTCCAAGGTTGAGTCACATGATCATCCTTAGCCCATACCCAGCAGTAGAGATCGATCTCTAGTGGGTATCCAAGGTAGTTTGATTGACCACGACCACCTCCTAGACCCACAAGACTACATTAGATAGGACAGAGATAATACCACAAAGGAAATCAGGATGCTATTAGGAAAAATGAACAAATGCCAGGAAGTCTAGTCTTAGAAGCAATTTATGTCTAGTGGATAAATGCAGAATTATAAACAAAAAGATTTATCAACCCATACTTTTCAGCAAAGAGGTATCAGTGTATTTGATCATTCTCTCTCTCTAGATATAAGTATACTAATATTGGTACTCACCAAACTACAGTGAAGACTAGTTTATTTTGCTGTCAAATGGTCACACTTACAAAGTTTTTCTTAAAAGGTCCTAAGTATCTAAATAAACCATTTTTGAAAAATATTTAATATTTTTCAGCCTATATAATCCATAACACATATATATCTTGCCCTCAGAAGTATCAAAGGAAGTAGATTTGACTCAGTATATTTGAATTTGAATTGAGTAACCTTGTAAATTTCTGACCACATAAGAGTTCAAATATATCATCTTAAGTCATCCTTTTCACTCTCTCGATAGTTCCTGTCTCTTGAACAGGAAATAGACATGGGAAAACATGATACAGAAGGGCTTATCA